>VDFB02059785.1:0-20503 GCA_007258455.2 Sequoia sempervirens | reverse complement strand
CCTCTACAATTTGCAGCTAGCCAGTCTGACCTTCTACAAGATAGTTTTTGTATATTTCTTCTAACTAAAGAAAATCTTCTTGTTTTTCTGTCTCTAATCACTCTGTAGCCAAGTATTAGGGATGCACTCAAAGATCTTTCATCTTGAACTCAGAAGACAGTTGCCACATTGTCTTTGGCTCTTAATGGTCAAGTCTCATCTTGAACTCAGATGACAGTTGCCAGGTTGTATTTGACTCTTTATCATCAAGTCTCATCTTGAACTCAGATGACAGTTGCTACATTGTCTTTACTTTTATCATCAAGTCTACATGACAAGTCATGACTAATCAACAAGATATAGTGAACATAAAGAGCAATTATGGTAAGGTGATCTTTGCATGTGTAGTAGATGGCAGATGCAATAATCTGAATTGCTCCCTATAAATACATTATTTTCCCTAGACACTTTAGGCTTTATCATACCAATCATGTTTTAGCTGGTAAAATTTCTTGATGCAATCAATCTAAAAGTATTCCCCTGCTACCAATCTGATCTTGACCACCTATTTGCACCCAATGGCCTTTTGGCTAGTAGGTAAAGGTTCAAGGTACCATTTACCATATATGTTGGTACTTCTCTAAGGCCTTAATATTGTCTGTATCATTGTTCTCTAAAGCTTCCTACACATTCCACAGTTCATCAGTACATGCAACCAATATAAACCTCCCAATCTTTTATACAGCTGACACTGCCATGCTAATCTTCTTGTTGCGAGTGCTTCTCTTTTTGTGGGCTTACTTCAGAGTCACTCTCATAAACCTCAAACTTCATTTTTTAAAATTCTGCTTGATCAAACTCTTCAACATCAGACTGCGCTTTGTTGAACTGATTTGAAGTGTTTTCTACTTGGGTTTTCATGCTTGCAGTCTGCCTGTTATCTTCTTGTGATGACAGTTTCCTGGATTTTTGTCCTTGGTTGGTTCATAAAATACATACTTTCCATTGTTTTCAATTATATCAATTGTACTTGAACTGCTGGATAATTATAGTCAATAGAAACAACACTGAAACTTTCACTTCATAGTGCTGCTCAATGCCCATTAAGGAATAAAGAACTTCAGATTGTACAATCTATACCTAATTAACACTTTATTGTATGAGAACAAGCATTTTGAGAAAAGCCCTGTAAAATATTTTGAGCATCAATATTTTGGATCACACTCCTGATCCTTCACCAAGAAGTAAAAGATTTGAAACTTTACTCTCTGCCAACAACATGCACTTCCCTGACTTTGTCTCGAATTTACATCTTTTCTGCTTTGCAACATGCAAATATGCATAACAGGCAAACACTTTATGATGAGCGATGGTCGAATTTCTCCCATTCAACCTTTCCTCTGGAGTTATATCTTGCAGGATCCATTGCATTGGTTGTCTCTCATTCAGATGGTTGGCTGTATTCACAATGTGGAAGGAATTATCAACATGTTTTAACATGCTCTTGGCTTTGTCCATCAATATTCCATCAATATTCAATTTTATTCATTTTTATTGATAACAACTGTTCTTTCATTCTTTTCTTTTTTCTATAATAAGAATTGTTCTTTAATTTCTTTTTCTTAAATAATAAGAACTGTTTTTTCATTCCTTTTTTAAAAATAAGAACTATTTTTTCATTCATATTACTTCTTCCTCCCAGAACCATAGATGTGCAGAAATTCAGATAAAAACTGCAAGCTCTTAGGCTATGGTCCCATGGAGAGAAGCCGCTTAAAATTTCTCTGTGGGTACTACTGAGAATTTCTTGAAGTTTTTGACAATTAGGTGTTCCCATGGATTTTATAGAAGCATGCAGTGCTAAAAATTTAAGGTAAGAATTTTTAAAAAGCTGGTAGTCCCATGGATTTTTTTAGCAACAACTAATGCTAAAAACTTGCAAATATCTTCTAATGATACCAAGCGGTAAAACAAATTCTAAGTTCATGGGGAAATTTTCAGCCCCACCCCAAAGGTAGCAGCTGGAAATCTAACTAAAAAGTAGTGGGATAAGATTCCAATTTATCCTTTAGCAGTTATTTTCTCATCTCTTGGGATGCTCCACTCCATAAAAGTAGATTTTGAAGCCCCCTCCATAGTACAGCTTACTTTTAAGTGGTTTCTTTTTTTTCTTTAAATGAAATTTGGAGGGGTGGTAACTCTGGAAAGGGTACATTAATTTAGTAATGGTGTCCACAGATAGCAATAACTCCAAACATTGTTGAAGCCTCAAGGGTACACTTCTACTATTTAGATATGCCTACTTATCCTAGTTTTTGCCATAGGAGTATCCAATGTATACTGAAATTCAACTATCTTGTGTGCTAGAGCAGGCTTCAGATATAAAATAAATAAATAATTATGCCCATTGGCTTAAGGTAACATGGATTTCTGTTACTTGATTATAAACCATTTAATGTTATTTTTTCTCAAACATGCACTGAAGGATGACTATTACCTTCTTAAACTTATAAAGAAATGTAAAAGTTCTCTATTTTCTTCCCCGGCCTTCAATCTCTACGTCATTATTGCTGAGAGTCTCTATTTTTAAGGCCATGCATGTCTCAGGCTTCTTAGGGCCCAAGTTAATCATGGAAAATTTGATTTTAATTTTAATAAAAATATCAGGGAACCATTTAGTTAGCTTAGGGTCTATGTGACATCCCTTGGAGTTTTATTTAAACTTGATTGTATTTGAGTGGCAACCATAAAATTACAAATTACTGGCAACAAGATTAGACTCTGCAGTTTATCATACCATAAATATTTTGGATTTTCTTCCCATGACTAGATAGCGATAACTATCAATCAATTTAAGGACCTCAACCATTGGAAGGACTAAATTTGTGTCACAGATTTGACAACCAATTTTTCTAAGTCTAGATATTCTTGGTAAGATTTTTCTTTTATTGGGTGCATGAGGCTGTAAATTTGATTATCAATTTCCTCATTAACCCTTGTTTGTATTTGGGAATGTGCAAGGCCAGCCACTATAATTTATTATATTTTACTGTTGAATAACAAGTTTATAGTCTACACCAAAAAGTATGACATTGCAGTTGTTGAATACACATGGATATTTGAATTTGCATTTTGTTTGGACTTTACAGTTTACGTCATTTTTTGGTGTTATTCATATGCTCAATTGGAAATTTGTAAGAAATATATAGTGAAGAGGACAACAGGCCTGAAGTCCTAACTAAATCTCAGTTAGAAGAAACCCAACTCACTATAGATGAGTCACAATAGTCTTATAACATTAGCTTTTTATGTTAGCATAAGTTGAAATTCATGTGACCCTCAATAGCTCTACATCAACCCTCTTTAATTGCAATTCTTTCTTATGTGTTATTTCTTGGTATTACTTGTGGGTCAATGGATTTTGTTGCTTTGAAGTTCAAAGTCTCTTTAAGAAATAACTTGGGGTTAGCAAGACTTATGTTGTAATAAAATTCAATATTTGTGTTGAACCACCCCAAGTTAAGGAAGTTCTTTATTTTAATAATGCCATGTAGATGGGTGTAGTAATGGGATTTATTTGGAGGAGGTATTGCAATGGGTATGCAATTTTTACTCAGAAGAATGGTGAAAGATGAAAAGGTTTGCTAACATGTATCATGTTATCAATATGCAAATTTTAGTGAACAATAAATCATACACCCTTCAAATTGGACACACATAAATATTGAGCAGTGTGTGGGTCACAAGTTAAATATTTTTGCTATCAAGTAGTGGGTAGCCACCAAGGTTGGCAACTAAGGGGTGGCTTGCACACTAAATGTATTCTAAAAGTTTGCATTAAACAATACTATTTCATTTCCACATTGTGATGATTCATAATACACTTACATGATATTAACACAACTGCCAAGATGAAGGGTAAAAGTCTTGACCTCTTGAAAGGAGCAGCAAGTAGAAGTAGCAAGTGCTTGAAAGAAGACACGCCTAATATGTGGAAGTTGAAACACATTGTTATTTCCTTAAGTTTCTAGCACTACTCTACACTCTGCATACTTCACAATGGTTAACTTTGATTCTAAAATACATGGCATAAAATGTGTTTTAAGTTGAATAGATGAACTTTCCACATATATCATTGAAGAGGAGAAAGTACATCCCATGGGTTTGGAAGTTAAGGAGTTTTTCAAATCAATAAATTGGTCTTTCATACAAATCATTGATATCATTCAAGCAATGCTCCCCAACGACATGTCCCTTGCCATTTTTTACCCCCAACCCCTATTGGGGATGTTTCAAGGCTGTGTAGGAAATATCACCCCCCTAGTCCCCTATGTGAAAAATAAAGCAGAAACGTCTGGGGGATGTCCCTCTTTTTTCCAATGGACATTGGGAGATGACTAGCCATCCCCGAGATGGCTAGGGGATGTGTAGGCATTCCTCATATGTCAAGCACATTTTAAAAAAACACACATTTTTTTTTTTAAAGGAATGGGCAAGTCATGGTCTGTGTGGTTTGAAAGGTTGTAATCTAGGCTTGGTGATGGGGGATTCACCCCTCAACACTACCCTTGCTACTCTTAGACCCTGTGACCCTGCTAGAGGTGTTGCCCCTTGACCTCATTGGGGACATTGCCTCCAAACTTCCACCAATTTATAAGTCTAACCATGTAATAGACCAATGATTAATCATGATCACCAAATTTAAAAAATTCATATCCTTTGTTGTAGATTTTAGCATCTTCATAGTTGAAGTCACAATCAAGGATGATCTTGTTTCATACCTTGGATAATTTGTTTAGTATACAAGGATTGCCACAAACAAAGTTGGCATGCTGCAATCATTATATTGTTGAATACAAGTAAGGTCTTAGTCAGTAGGAAATGCCACTTTCATAATGCAATGTCAAAAATTTAAAATGTATCAATCATGTCGTTCGCAGACAATTGATAGAATAATCCCATCTATTAGTATCCTAGTTGAGGGAAAATTGGAACATAACCAATTATCTTTTTACTTCACCATTCCTCTTTGGTAATTAGTTTGATAACATAACATGTAGTCTTGAAGGCTTTAGGAAATCCTTGATAATAAATCTCACCTGAATAGACACACAATCAAGCATGTCTTTATTAACTCATGCTCATGTATATAAATAACATCATAATTCCTATTCAATTACCCATTCCTACAAAGGTTCTATATCATTTAATGTCTATGATAAATGCTTGATCAATGTTATCATATGATAAATATTTGAAATTTCCTTATATTTAAAATTTTCCCCATTTTTGAATAGCCACATTCCCAAAAAAATGGCCAAAAACTCCGTGATCGAAACAGGTCCCACCATACTTGTCCCTGACACTTGGGGAGAGCCAGACCAGAAAAAGCAATTGCCTTTACTTCTTAGAATTTACCATGTTTTTATATTCCACAACTAATGTGGATCGCATTTATTTCATTACACACAATTTCTAGGTTATTTATGACTTGCATTACTCTTGTTGCCAATACCAAATAAATTGTCAAGGTTATACAAGGAAAAGTACAGCATGTAATGATTAAAAAAAACCACTTTATAGTTGCAGAAAGATAGAAATCATGTGATGCATCAGGCTAGAAAATTATAAGCAAGGCTTCATTTTGAGTAACATTGGTCTTGGAATATAAAGGTCTTTTAAGAAGATAGCAAAACGCAAGGACTCTGTTTGATCTTTTGCAATAAAACTTTGAATGTTTGTTATAATCATCTACCGATGCCCTATTATGATCATTGTTGACAATTTGAATGTTGCATGTTTTGCTATGCTCCACGGGGATGCATCCCCTGTGTTTTTTTGCCATTTCCCGTACCGGGTACGAAACGGGGACGCTGGGACGGCTAGGAAACGTCCCTTGGCTGTCCCCTTTTTCCCTCCAAGTACCCGGTACTTCCAGGGGACTTTTGGCAAAAGGCAGGGGGCGTAGGGTACTTCTAGAAGTACCCGAAACTTCCCAGCCGTCCCTCATCTGTACCAGGTACTTCTAGAAGTACCCTATGGCCCAGCAGCAAAACACATTTTATAAAAAATTAAAGTTTTTAATGAAAAGGTACATGCATGGCTTCCACAAAGGACGCCCCATGCCACTTAACCTAATTTATGCCTTATATATGCCCTAAAATGAGAAAAATCAACTCATTTTTACATTTGGCTTCTGAAGTGAAGGAGAGCAAAAGAAGAGTAGCTAAGTGAAGGATCGCCAGACTAGTCAGTATCGTCAAACTCCAGCCTTACGTTGGGATGTTAATCCCAAAGATGCTATGCAGATTGAGGAGAATGGACATGAGGGATTGGTTGGGGTTCCATTGGTTGAGGCAAATCCTTCTATTGACATGGACACTGACACTAACTTAGACTCAAGCTCTAATGGCGAGGGCGATGCTGATTTAGACCCTTAGACCTTGATTTATATATTTCTAGCCATGCTTTTGAAAGTACAAAGTTTGCCTCATAGTTGAGACTCTGGCTCTCAAGTATCTTTAAGCAATCATCGTGATTCTATATATGATATGCGCACATTGATAATGAAAAGCATTTGAATTTTGTTAATTTGTTTGTCAGATTCTCAAGTAGGAAATCTAACGTTCAATGATATGTATTAAGCTTATACAAATGTCTAGAATGAATGCTTTATGATTATCAATGTTATGCTATGAACATTTGAAATTTCTATATATTTTTTAAAAATTCCCTATTTTTTTATCAGCCGCCCCCTGCCGTCCCCTAAAATGACCTGCAAGTACCATGATTTAAAAACTTGTCCTACTGTACCGGTACTCCCCCGCCCCCAAAACTCCTCCGCGGAGCATAGATGTTTTGAGCTCTTAACTGCCACCTTTCCCTGGATCGTAAGCGTACTTGGTTAAAAGGGTTCAAGCGTTATCAGATATGGTGAACATATAGCTCAAATCCACTATTCACAAAAAGGTGAAGTTACTACCCAAGCAATATAAAAATTATAAGATAGTTGGGAAAGCTGCAAGAAAAAGAAAAAAAATAGGACAGGACTTGATATACACATCCTTCAATGACTTGAATACGCAACAAAATATTTCATTGCTCAAATCTTGAAAGTGAAGAAAAATACAGCTAAGTGTGCATGGTTTACACGAATTTTATTAAGGTTCTAAGTGAACAAACAATGGATATTTTTAGTCAAAGAAAACCACAGCCATTGTCTTTTAATTCATTGGTGAGAAGTTAGAAGCTATTGAAGGCCAGTTTCAGAGTAGCTAGATGAATGTTGGAATAAGAAGTTAGTCACAAGCATAAAAAACAATTTCAAATATGGTGTTAAATACTTCTATACAGCAATCTCAAAACAATATTGTAGATCAAAAATCACATCTATGAGGCACAGTTTTCTTCCAATACAATTGGTCAAATGGAATATAAACCCTTATTTGCAAGACAAAAATCAAATTTTACCTCCAAACTATCTCTGGAACAAAGTGATGAGATCAATACTTTCTATTGTTGATTTTCTTGCCTTGCTGCAGAATTCAGTGCCCGATTTATGTTTAAGGAAAACTTGAATCCTTTTATGTTTTTGTCAATTGCAAATTGCCCTTTCAACAGACATTCATATCTTCTACGGAAATCTCTGTTAAAGATGAATGGGAATGTGTCCAGGCAAACATATATCTTTGGATGTTGGATGAGGAAAGACAGCTGCATACCTAAAGGGGGTGGAAAGGTATTTTGAACTGTGAACCTTGGATATGCCAGATATTTGTCTGATGCAACCACCGCATCAAACTTCCCAATGCTTGCAAGATGCAAATCCCTCAAATCCCAGAATCCTTCCTTCTCGCTCCACTGTAATTTTGCAACTGTCACTCCAAACTTAGCTTCTACCCCTGCCCAAGATGACCATCATAATCATTATAAACTGTGCAATAACAGGTTTCCAGACTCCATAAAAAATAAACATACAGGCTTAAACCGAATATGTTACCAGGCTGACTGCAAATATATTCACAGATAGAGTTCATTCCTGGAACACCCACATATCTCTTCAATGAATTCCCCTGTGACAAATTATTGCAAAAGAATATGAAAATGCTTAGATCCATTAAATTTCTAAAAATTGTGCCAGAGGGCTGTGACTATCCAGGTGCTAAATTGCAAACAATTCACTGCAATTTAGCCATTAACAACTTGAATATGGTCACTAACACTTCTACCAATCAAAATCACTTGCACATACAGAGTTGTATATGGCCACCCTCAAGTGCATTAATGCAGTTCGATGCATTAGGTAGTCATTGGGATATGCAGTTACTAACCAACTGTGTGATCAATTTTCCAGAGCTTACATCAAAACTTCCAAATGGTCCTTTCCATTCAGCAACCAGACCAGCAGCTTCCCACTTACCAACTAAATCAAGGACTCTATGATCATTCACTGTAAAATAGGGAGCACCATGATCAAAATAGAGTTCCTTACCATCTTCTGTTTTCTCTCTAACAAGCAACAATAGTACTCTGTTATTCCAGGGTCAATGTTCATAAATATAAAGGAAAATAAGTATAGACTCGCCACTGTACATATCATAGATATGCCATTGTAGATACTACACATGGAATAAGAGAAATATATTTCTATAGCTAAATAGGAAAATATAGCAATTATTTATAAGTTCAAAGAGCTATTTGCAAACAGTAGCATAAAGCTGGAAACCTTGATGGTACCTATTCATATTTAAACATAATCATTATTAATAACTATGCATTTGCTCCTCAGTCATGAAGGTAGTAGCTGAAAGCCTTAATAGTAATGTGTGTCAAACCTCCACAACATGCACCTTGAGGAAAACTAAAGACAGGGATTGTTATGTACCGACCATGATGCCACTGGTTTGAACTACATTGTTAAGGTATTAATCTATGTGAAAGAAATATTCAATTGTTAAGTTGAATGCAATGAAGATGGCTTTACTATTTGCACAGAGACATTGAATGAGATGAGTACATTATCATTGTTGAACTCAATATCGGGTTCAATCTGATTTGGGATGTTGTCTTTGGATATTTTGAGACTGGACCCTCTCAAAATGTACCTTTTGTTTGGGAATTGCTTTCCTTCATCAATATTGGAGCAATGATTCTCAATGCTTCTTATTAATAATTAGCAAACATATGCTAGCCAAGATGGTTTGAGGCAGGATAGGGAAGAAATTAGACAAGTACTAAAGCAGACTTGTAAACCAATGTTGTCATAGAGACTATTGATTGGTAGACCAGGGACCAAGAATTCCACTCATGTCCTGATAAGGGTAGGGAGCAGCAATGCTAAAGTTGCAAGGGAGATTTTAGTGGACGATATTTTCCAATCAGCTATTTTGGTCTGTTTATTTTTCAATTATTTTTCATTTGAAAAAGAAGATTTGTCCTAACTTCTATAGAGCATATGAAATCTTAGAGAGATTGCAAAATATTTTTAGATTATCATCACACTTAAGTTGCCGGTTTTCGTACACAGGACTGGCACGGGTACCGTATGGCAATTTTTCTCCTCAGTACGCTGTATATATATATATATATATATATGCAAAAAATAAAACATATATAGAACTGTAAATACATTTGATAGTATGAACTGTGATACTTCATCAATCATCAATCGTCATTAAATCTAAAATCATTGATCAATGCTAGTGATAAACTATAAAGATAAATGCCAATTGATAGTTCAAAATTCCAATACATATGTCATACTCATATATCATATATGTCTCTAGTCATGATTCAAATGAAGATCATTACAATTATTCATCAATCATAAAGAGGATCTAGATCAAATTCATTGATTCATTAACATATCAAACTTCTTAGCAACCCAGACTGTCTGCAATCTGATTAATCAGCAGAATAACTGAATTTGTTTGCCCCTCTGCAAGTTGACATTCAGAAGTTAGAATATAGAAGTGTCTGGGAGTGCCCAGGGAGCACCTGGGCACCCCCGGATTCCCTGTGGGTCCGCTGGGAATGAACCCACAGGGAACTTGGGGGTGCCCAGGCGCTCCCAGACATGCCCCAGCAAAAACCAGAACCCAAACGTTCCCGGAGCGGGTTCTCTAGGCAAAATAGAAGAATCTAGGCAACATACACCACACTTAAAAGAAACCAAGAATTTATAATTGAAAAAGATTATCTAAGATTCCTAAGTTTAAAACAAATGTGTGCTTGCTTATAATATACTCTAGACAATGCTGTTCTTGTCTAATCAATTTCTTGTGACTTAAGCCTTCACCCCCACCTTACCTTTGGACCTGTATTACCATAATGTGAAAGGATTGAGTTTTGACCCCAAAAGTATGAGCTAAAGTGGTAAAGCATTAGTTCTTTAATATTAAAACCCAAGGTTCATACCCAAACAACATTAGTAACTATTCAAAAAATTCAATAAGATGTCACATCCAACTCACTAGGTGCAGCATGTGTAATGGAAAAAGATGGTCTAAGTCCTAGGTGGCTTTGATGGAAGTCACACCAACAGGTCACAACATCTAAGCTGATAGTTATCTTCAAGAAAAAATTGCAAATCAAAGAAGCAAAATGTTAAGATATCTCTAGAACATGTCTCTAAGCCAAAGGTTACTCCTCAAGACAAAATCACCAAATCAAAGAAGCTAGAGGTTGAGATGTCTCTAGATTGTGGCATCTAAGCCAAAGACTACCCATCAAGGCAATTTCAACAAAAAAGAAACCAAAAAAATGTAACAATGTCACATCCCATGTAGTCAAAGACTGGGAAAGTGCGAAAAAAAATAACAAAACAAACTAAAGGTTTTTTGAAAGGAGGTGAGGATGGAGAGGGAGGTTTGTCCTCCATGCCAAAATGGAGGAATGGCATTCCCCTTCTCCTCAGTTAATCATTCCTGCAAGAAGGATGAAAGGGATGCGTGATTGCAGGATATGCATCGACATTCCTTTTCTAACTGGGATGCACCAAAGGGTAGGTGTTAGTCATTCAGTGTGTATAAAGAACACAGTATATGTTAGTCACTATCTTTGTAATTTTGTTTAAATGGGCCTTCGAGCATTGTGCACATTGTTATATGCCCCCTGCCATGTGATGACATCAAGCAGTACGGGATGCACCGACATTTTTTCTAGATGAGATTCAATTTACAGCTCATGTGATTGTGAACTAGGTAGTGGGATGGTGCATGCAATAGGTTGTATATGTTTCCACTTTACTAGTTGTTCTTTATGTAAACATGTGATGTATGTGTGGATTGTTTATACTAGATATATGTAATGTATGCTTAATCTAGTAATTGTTGTACTTGTGATGTGTGTATCAGCTTAAATACAGACATACCTGCCACGTGTGTAGGTATGAATCCAGTCACTATTGTAATTTTTACAGGATGTGTGCGTAATACTTAGCTAGTCACCCTTTGTATAAGTGATGTATGCTTGAGCCAATCACTAGCAAACTTGGGACTTTGGAATGAAATCGACCTCTATGTAGTTTTGTATGCATTTGTATACTAATGATTGGTATTGATTGGTATGGAACCAACACTTGATGGCAATTTGTTATCATTCTATTGTAATTGGACTAAATTGAAAGCTTACACTGAATTAATAGTCACGAGTTAAAGCAAGATCAAAGATCCCATACAAAAGGAGAGGACAGTTTCTATTTGTCATTAGTGTACAAATTACAGAGCCTTTGATTCCTAAAGGGGATATGTAGGCAAGGTCATCACAAATGAACCCTCGAGGTTTAGGTCTGGGTCTAGGAATGATCTTGGCTTTGGAAGCTTATCACTTTTGAGCTTAAAAAATACAAGTGGTGGCATAGAGTCATTGCCACATGACGATTGGATATGTTATGAAGTCAACACTTCTAAGCTAGATGGAAGATGCTTGGTCAATTAAGTTAGTAGTTGTTGTGAATTGACTTAGAAAATAAATAGAAGTAATTGAGGGGCGATTATTACAAATAAAATGTTACATCCAACTCATTGGATTCAACATATGCAATGGACAAGGAATCTAAGTCCAAGGTCACTTTGGTGGAAATAATGCTTGTAGATCATGACATCTAAGCTAATGGTTATCCTGCAAGACAAATTTGCCAAATCAAAAGGTAAATGGTTGATATACCTCTAGAACATGGCATCTTAGCCAAAGGTTACTCATTGAGACAAAATCACCAAATTAACTAAGTTGGAGATTAGCTATCTCTAGATTGTGGCATGTAAACCAAAAGGTTACCCATCAAGACAAATTCACCAAAATAGAAACCAAAAAAATTTCAATAAAATATCACATCCAACTTATAGAGGGGCAGTGTATACAATGGGCAAGGATGGTATATGTCCTAGGTGGCTTTGATGGAAGTGAAGCCTTTAGATTGTGAAATCTAAGTTGATGGTTATCTTGTGAGACAAATTCACCAAATCAAAAAAGTAGAAAGTTGAGATACCTCTAGAACATGGCCTCTAAGTCGAAGGTTACTTCTCAAGACAAAATCACCAAATCAAAGAAGTTGAAAATTGAGATATCTCTAGATTGTGGCATCTAAGCCGAAGTTTATCTATCTCGACAAATTCACCATAAAAGAAACTGAATGTTGAGATACTTGTAGATCATGGGATAGAAGCCAAAGGATACCCTTCAAGACAGGTTCACCAAATCGAAGAAGCCAAATGTGAAGATGACCATAGATTGTAGCCCCTATGATGAAGGTCCCCTCAAGACAAATTCATCAAATCAAAGAAGCTTAAGGTCTCAAAACAAGTTCATCATAGAAGAGAAGTTGAAGGTTTCAAGACAAATTTATCAAATCAAAGAAACCAAAGATTGAGATACCTCTGGACCATAGCATTTCAGCTGAAGGTTAATCACAAGAAATTTACCAAGTCAAAGAATATGAAGGCTATGCATCAAGAAGAATTTACCAAATTAAACAAAAATATTATTAAAAAAAAAAGATAAAATGACCATCTTTTGAACCATAAACTGATGCAATTATGCTATTTTTCAATCAATGTGAATTTCTTTACATTGCAAAAAGAAATCTTGTATTTGGTCAGCACACTACATCTACAAGCTATTAAGCAAATACTGTTATACATATACATCTAGATACACACACATGTATATGTATGTGTATATATATATATAGAGAGAGAGAGAAAGAGATTTTGATATATTTTTTCATGTATGTACCGGCGCTGAGACATACGACCTCCAGGGCCTCGTGCACTTTCAAAGATTGTGACTGCAACTCCTTTTTCTGCCAGTGTGGATGCACACACTAGTCCGGACACTGTCAACATAAGAAATTATTAAAAAAATAGAATAGCATAGTTAGACATTGAAATTCTAAGTTGAAAATATATAGGGGATTTATGTTGAACAGGATGAGCTCAAGCTGTAAAAGTGTCAGAGTTCAGAAACATAACCCCAAGTTCAAACCTAGGGGACATGGTAGAGAGTTGGAATTGGATAAGATACAACGCCCACCATTAAACTTAGGTAAAATAGCACATTTAACAAAAAAGTGTTGAACTTGGATTAAACACCACATCCATCTTTGAAGATACGCAAAATACTCTTTCAATAGAAAAATGGCATATATTCCAAAGTTCCAACTCTCTGCCGCATGGTGCGTCCAAATTAATGAAGCTGGATGCAAGTCCCAGCTGAATTTGTCACAAGAGACACCTCAAGGCAGTAGCGTCTAAGCTTTAACCTAAAAAGGAGAATTTACCTAATGATTTACTAAAATAGGAGATATATGTCAAATGGGATGCGAACAAGAGTTAAAGCGTCAGGGCTTCCCTAACAGAGCTCCTAGTTCAAATCCCCCAGGAAACACGGAATGCCTTGATGTTGAATCAACCACATCCAAGATTCAATGGATTTTTGGATTTTTAAAAACAAAGTCTGTCCATTCTACACCTAATTCTTGGGTATGGCGTGCCCAAAAGATGAAATTATGTGAAATTCTACACCCATTTCGTTGGGTACGGTGTACCCAAAAGATGAGGCTGGATGCAATCGCATCCAAAATTTGCTACACTGAAGGTTCCCGCATATAGGAGGCTTGCCAAAGTTATTCAAAAATATATAAATAGAAATTCTATGTTAAAATGATTGGTTAAGCTCTACCTCCAGCTCCGATCACTGCAATTCTCATTTTATAGGTATCTGTTGTCCAGTTGCACGTATAATCTTTGGTTTATTCCCAGTAGAAATGAGGGCTTCTGTACTTGTTAGAGAATATAATATTTCAGCTTTCTGCCGACAATCCAATTTGTATTACAGTTAATTCTGTTTATTATCAGGACATAATATGGCTAAATGTACTACTTTCTTTGAGTAATGTATTTGGTAATAAATATGAACTAAACTTGCTTGACAAGTATTGCTCCTTTTGGCTATGTTTATGCCGAAGGCGTGTCCTATTGAGCTTGTGAAGCTCACTTTGCCCATCAATGGTTCACAACGCCCCGAGAGATCTGCAAGAGGGTTAAACCAATCTCAGCCGTGCATCATTTTTCGTCACTTTTTCGATTGTTTTTTCGCGACTCGCATCCACTCGGTTTTGACGATAAACGACTTACCCTAAATACGCGCCAACAATATTTGGACGTTAAACTAAATAAATAGCTGTGAAAATCAAGTTTCTTTTCATTATTTGTCCCGTTTCTCAATACAAAGTAATCTCGTGAGTAAAGTTTTTTATTCATTCATCGGAACGACAAGCGAACAACACGCATTGCGTTTTTATGTTTGTTTGAAATTCAAGGAATAACAAATGTTATTAGTTCTTGCTAGGGAATTATAGCGAACTCTTTGTTAACTAGTGATTAAATATTTTGTTTGCAGCAATCAAAATTCATAATTTTCTTTTTCATACATTATATTTTAATTTTGTTAAAGTTAAATGCACAATTTTTAACATTTTAAGAATTTAAAAATTATTTCTCTAAATGATTTTAGGTCACTAACCATAATTTTTTTATTCTTGGAGTTTTGGGGCATTTTCCCTACAAAATTATAATAAAAAATATTCAACTAATTGTTCAAAATTGTATTAGCTACGAAAAACACAACAATCTACAATAAGACTAAAACAAATGACACGTTAAACAATATTTTAGAATATTACTATTTTTAAACATTTTTTAAGGCAATTTTTTTGCCATGAAGATATTAACTTTTTATTTGACTCCTGAAGAACCATAAAAAATATTTAACTAATTTTTCAAATATCATTGACTAAAAAAACTAAAATGTTTAAACATTATAATTTAATATTTTAAGCTTTATTAGGCCAAGGCAAGCTAAAATGTTTAAACATTATAATTTAATATTTTAAGCTTTATTAGGCCAAGGCCGAATGCCTCTACATAACAAGAGCTAGCAGCCAAGTTCCTCCAAAAAATTATAAAATAGTTATGTTTTAAAAAGTTAAAAATAAAATTATTGATGACAAAAAGTTATAAAATATTTTTGTTTTAGAAATTTAGAAATGAAATTGTGAATGTCTTTCCTTATCATTATGGAAAATATTATTGTGTAACCCACAACAGCACTAATTAAGCCTTGACCTAACACAGTTGAACTCATATTATAGCCTAAACCAGCATGAGGTGAATTGTAATGCAGCCAGGGATTGTTGAGCTTAACCCTAGTGGCCATGCAGAAACCCTGAGAACTCTGGTGAACCCTTGGCCTAAAAGAATAAATAATAGCCCTTACCTTGGGTGGACCGGCGCTCCCACAGTCCTAATTTAGGGCCAAATCTTTGCGACCTTAATTAAACCCTTGTGGTGGCAGCCTAATGGGTGGTCCCTGCTTAGGTGGATATGAATTTAGACCCCTAACCCTGATTGAATGCTTAGCCTTAATTGAAACTCCAACCATAATCCTATTTGAGATTTTGACCCACAATCACCAGCCATGATTAGACCCCTAGCAACCAGTGACCCTAACCCAAAACAGGTTCCAATTAGGTTTGAGTTCAAAATACTGAGTTAGACTTTAGTGAAATTAGGTATAGGGGTAGAATTAGGATTAGGGTTGGGGTTGAGGAAGGTAAGAATTAAGTTCTATGATAAAGCTTGAGGTTGGTGTGTTGGGGAGGTTTAGAATTGGGAGCAAGGGTTAGTATTAGGGTTAGGGTTATGGTTCAATTAGGGTTTCATTAATGTTAGTTTTAGAATCATAGTTATGTTTAGGGTTGGATATAAAATTAGAGTTAGGTTTGAAGTTAATTAGTCTTAGTTTTAGGATTGGGGTTATTGTTAGACTTATAATTAGTGTTAATATTGGAATAAGATTCTATCACTTTAACAAAAATAATCTTCTATAAATTCATTCATTTTTTTAGAAATTATATAATTTAAAATATTTTCAAATTTACCTATGAGAGATATAGCAAATCTAAACTCTATACCATTTATAGTTAAACTTAAATTATTTTATTAAATTGTTAAAAAATTTAAGTTGCTTATAAATAATTGTATGTGTTCTTATAATTAACTTAACATTGTGTATAAAAGGTTTAAGTTATGAATGTTATAATATACAAAATAAATTTGTTTTCAATGTTTATTTGTTAGTTTAAAAGGTTCAATTAGGGTTAGAATTTAATTAAAATTAGGTATAGGGTTGAATTAGGATTAGGGTTGGGGTAAAGATTAAGGTTCTATAATTAAGCTTGGGGTTAGTGTTATGGTTCAATTACGATTTTATTAATGTTAGTTTTAGAATCACAGTTATGTTTAGGGTTGGATATAAAATTAAAGTTTGGTTTGAAGTTAATTAATGTTAGTTTTAGGGTTGGGGTTAAATGGTTAGACTTATAATTAGTGTTAGTATTGGGGTTATATTCTATCACTTTAATAAAAATAATCTTCTATCAATTCATTCATTTTGTTTTGAAATTATATAATTTAAAATATTTTTAGATTTACCTCAGAGATATAACAAATCTAAACTCTATTATATGTTAAAAGATTTAAGTTGCTTATAAATAATTTTGTGTATTTTTATAATTAACTTGACATTGTATTAAAAGATTTAAGTTGCTTATAAATAATTTTATGTATTTTATAATTAAATCTTTCTTGATGGTTAAAATAAATTGGTAAGTAAATTTATCTATAATAAGGAAATTTATCATTGATTTTTTTTTGATAAGTAAATAAATATTTCATAAATTTATCTATAATTTTTATTAAATTTTTCTTATTTATATTAAATCATATTTTATTAAATTGTTAAAAAAAAAAATTGTTTAAATTTATAAGTGATATTGTGCAATTATTCTATCTTAATTTAAACATATAATATATAATATAAAGAAAAATATTTCTAATATATTTTTAATGCATCTTTATATTTTATAAACAAACATCTAAACTAAAATGTGATTGTAAATTTATTTTATTTTCCTTTTATAAATATAATTTTTTATTTTTCTTTTATTAAGAATTATCTTTTAATATTATAAATGTTAGTCTACTAATCTCTAATAAAATTTATAACTATTAAAAATGATTACACAATAAATTATAAATTCTCAAATCAAATTGAATTATATATATAAAGAGGAATTTAATCCATTTTTTGAGGAGGGATAGCTCACCTGGCCTTGCATGAGGCCCTTGACCATGGAAGCTGACTGCGTGGTAATCTTTTAATTGGTTGCATGTGTAGGTGGGGGTCGGATCTGTTCTCTTCTTCTCTGAAGCTTGTTGGGGGTGGGTTTTTTTATTCTATTCGGGGGGAGGTTCTTTTCTTTTGAAGCAGGTGTGTATTCTGGGGTTGGGGGGTTGCGATCCTGGTGTCTAGTGGAGTGTGCCTTCATCGAAGGGATCTTGGTTTTTTATTTTGGCCTTACTAGCCTCATTTTCGTTGTGTACTCTTTTGATGGAATCTGGAGGAATCTTCTAGGGACATCCCAGCTATGGACTTAGATTCCACCTTTTGGATTTGAAACCCTCCACGGGGAGTTCAAAGATTTTGGTAAATGCTACCGGTGGAACTGAGAGAGAAATTGAGATGGGCTACGGCGAGGGGGCCTAGAATTATGAAGATTAATGGGTGCCTCAAACGGTGTAAAGAGAGGCTGAATGTAGTCATTCCAATGGAGATGTTGGTTGAAGACATTGATTATTATGCACGACATTCTCTTTATTACAAATTCTTAGGTTTGAAAATTTCTTTGCAATTCTTGGAGATGTGGGCTCAAAAGACATGGATGCCTGAGGGAGAGATGGAGATCCGCCTCCTGGCAAATAACTACTTCATGGTTACTTTTGTTTGTTTGGCTGATCGGAATAGGATTTTTGAAGGGGGCCCGTATTTTTATAACCAGGTGGGCTTATTTATTAAGCCATGGCATGCTGGCTTCAACCCGGTAGAGGAACTTCTGAATCGGGTTCCGGTTTGGGTCCGTCTTCCAAGGCACCCTATGGAATGCTGGCAAGAGGATGTGTTGTGCCTTTTAGCCTCGAAGTTGGGGAAACCTGTGGGTTCTTCTCAGCAAACACAATTCAAAAAGTTAATGACTTTTGCCCGGTTTTGTGTAGAAATTGATTTAAGTAAGCCATTGCCAGACTCGTTAGAAGTGAGTGCAGGAGATTATTCATGGGTGCAACAGCTGGATTATGAAACACTTCCCTTCCATTTTCGTTTCTGTCATGAGTATGGTCACCTCTTGCGCAGATGTCCAAAGGCCAAGCCTTTGGAGGCTCATTCTTCTCAACCTTCAGCTAATCCACCTAGGGTGGATAAGGGCAAGGACCCCATTCAGGGTTCTGGCGGTAGGGAAGATGGATTTATTCCCGTTAGAGGCCGAAACAGAAATAAAGGTCATAAAAGGACTTTGAAGGACAGGCAGGAGGAGGACACCTTCAACAGGTTTGAGGTGCTAGAGGATCTTAGTCAACAGGAGGTGAACCCAGGATTTTGGATCTAGATCATGGGACTTTGGATATTGATCAGCATGGCCCTTCGGTTGAGGCAATGCTTGCTCCCCAACAGGAGGGGGGTATGGGAGTGCCATGCTTAGATGAGGTTGGGAAAGATCCTAGTCAGGTATTGCTCAACTCAGAGGTGATTATGGCTCCGCTTACTGATGGGACTTTGGCTCTAGGGACAGATCGTCAAATGGAGGTTCAGGATGAGTTGGGTGGTAGTGTTGAGGTAGTGAAAGATAGTGTAGATAAGGTTCACCTCTTGCAAAAAGTTGGTCCGGAGGTGGGCAAGAAGAATATTAAGGCATCCTCTCAGTTGGGTGTTCTGCAAAAAGTTCTCAAGAAGGGGGGGCCGGAGAAAATTTCTAAGCTGGGAAGGAAGAAGGATGAGGAAAAGATTAAGATGATAGGGGGGACTTTGGTGGAGTCAGGGTCAGTCAAGACTCTGGATTCACATTTTTCATGCCCCTCGAAATGATAGTTCTCTCTTGGAATGTTAGGGGCTTGAACAGTGGCCCTAGACAAAAAGCTGTTCGGGATTTGATTAGGTGTCATTCGCCTGATGTTCTTTTTTTTCAGGAGACTAAGCTCTCTGTGGAGGGTATGATGGATTTAGTTCCTAAGTTATGGGGGAATGGTGGATGCCAATGCATTGGTGTTGAAGGGTCTTCTGGTGGGGTGGCATGCTTATGGAACCCACGTAAGATTTGCCCCCTTTGGTGGGGGTCTTTTAGGTCCTCCCTTTCCATGGTGGCCTCTTGTTTTATGTCAGGGGAAATTGCTCTCTTCTCCAATGTGTATGTGCCTGTGGAGTTGCAGGGCAAGCAACTTTTGTGGTCCAACATTCATCTAGTTCGCAGCTTATTTCCCTACCATCCTTGGATTATTGGAGGTGATTTTAATGCTATCACGGAGCTTGCTGAGAAACGAGGTGGTATTGCAAGGTTGGAGGCTTCTGCTTTTTTGCTCCAGGACAATATCTCTGCTTTGAATCTTGTGGATATCAAGCCTGGCAATGGTCTTTTTACTTGGAATAATAGGAGAATTGGTGATGCCTCTATTTCTAAAAGACTGGATAGATTTTTGGTGTCTAGTTTTTGGGTGGGGGACAGGTGGTTGATAAGCTCTGAAATTTTGGATGGTCGTGGTTCTGATCATTGGCCTATTAAGCTAGTGGTTGATGTGCCTCAACGGTGTGCTAGACAGACCTTTAAGTTCCAATTCATGTGGCTTAGGGATGAATCTCTTCATGTTTTTCTCCCTAGTTGGTGGGATCAGGGGAAGCCAGCATATGGCACTGCCATGTACTCTTTCTCAAAGAGGCTCCAGTATGTTAAATACAGATTGAAAAGATGGAATAGGCAGCATTTTGGTAATTTATTTCAGGAAAAGCAAAAGACGCGAGATAATCTAGACCTAATTACCAGACAAATTTGAGATCAAGGCCTCTCAGAGGAGCTGAGTTTATTAGAGGTTGCTGCAACAAAAGAGCTTGAGGAATGGGAGTTAAGAGAAGAGATTTTTTG
>VDFB02059784.1:0-41664 GCA_007258455.2 Sequoia sempervirens | reverse complement strand
GATCTCGAAAACACATGGAAAAAGATGAAGGAGAAACTACCACAAGAAAAATGGGTGACCATAATGAGAAAGAAGAGGAAACATTTAATGTTGAAGAATTAACAAAAGAAAAGCTTCAAGAAGCAAAGCAAGATCCCCGATTCCATAATCTTATGGAAAGGATTTTAGAACAAAACAAAGAAAGATATTTTCTTTCATTAGCTAATCAAGGAGCTAAGTTACCTTACAATTTCGATATAGAAGGGATTAAACAGAATCCTGAAACTCCTTCTAATGATTTTAGTGCCCTTACTCAACAAATAAAAGAATTACAAGGGAAAATAAAGGAGATGCAAGGGGGTGCAATAAAGAAGTATGTTTTGGATGAAATATCTCCTTATCCATTCGATAGGAGTCTTTAAATGATCCCTTTTCCAAAACATTGTGAAATCCCTAAATTTGATAGGTACAATGGAAAAAATGATCCATTGAACATGTGAGGGATTTCCGAAATATGAGTCTAGAATTCGCTTATGATGATACCTACTTAATGCGATTATTTCCACAAAGTCTGGGTGGACAATCCATGGAGTGGCTTTCCAAGATCACTCCTCCCATCAAAACTTGAGGAGTTAATCAATTAGTTTATATCACAATACGCCTACAACATCCAACACCAGATAACCATGCTTGATCTTTGTAAAGTAAAACAAAAAGTAGGGAAATCTTTCACTACATTTTTGCAAATATGGAGACGATTGTTTACACTATATTCCTGTCCTATTCCTGAAAAAGGAAAAGATGGATATCTTCATCAATAGTCTAGATCCTAAATTAAGCTATAGGCTTAACCTTCATTGCCCTCATAACTTTGAAAAATTGATTGAAAATGCAATCACCATTGAAGGGGCCTTGGTTAAACGGGGAGTGATCAAACTTGATAATCCAAGTACATCCAACTTTAACAAAAATGATAAAACAAGGTTTTGGAATAGAAATAAAAATGTTGTTAATGATGGTATAGTGGATGCAAACAATCTAGAAACAAGACCATCTATCTTCAACCTATCAAGTGCTCCACGAAACAACCAACAAGCAAATACCAACCAACAAGGAAATATCAACCAACAAGGAAACAACAATCAATAAGGACAAAACTCCAAGCAAGAAAGCATGACCAATAAAAACACCAAGGATAATCATGGTAATTTCAATAACAATCTTGGCAATACTCAAACATCAAATCTACCAAGACCGCCATTTTTTTCAAATCGATGGAATTTTACCACTTTGGGTCAATCTCTTGAGTCTGCTCTCAAGGAGCTTCTCGATAATAAGGTTATCACCTTACCACCACAAAGAGATTTTTAGCCACGAGTTAAACCACCATCATGGAATGACTCGTATTATTGCAATTATCATTGATGTAAAGGTCATAGAACAAATAATTGTCAAGCTTTGCGAACTCTAGTACAAGATTTAATTGACAATGGAACCATTTCAATTGAAGGACATTATACCAATGACGATCATCAAGCATTCAAAGACCCTTTACCAAACTATCAAAAGGGGGAAACATCAGATGCAAAAGCCAAAAGCATACATAATGTTGAAGACAAAATAATCCGTCACATCTATGTAGATGATCAGCGAGTTAATGTTATTACAATAAAAGAAAAACAAGAATATCAACAGGTTAATGTGACTACGAGAGGACAAGCAAAAGTTGTTTTAAAAGGGGTTTCATCTAAAATAGCTATTCATTCTCCAAATCATTATAATCTAGTTGATCAACTGAGAAAAAAATCAGCTCAAATCTCCATTCTTGAACTTCTCAAAATATCTCCCATACACAAGAATATTTTAGAAGAAGCTCTTGTAAACACAACTGTTGACACTGATCTGGATGTAAACAAATTTCAAGCCATGGTGGGACATTTGTCTTCCCCCACTTGTCTTTCATTTTCCGAAAAAGATGATGCTTCCATGACACATCCACATAATTCATCACTTTATCTTGAAGTCATGATTCATGAACACTGAATCAGACGTGTCTTAATAGATGGAGGAGCCAGTTTAAACATTTGTACCTTAAAGCTAATACATGCCTTAGGAATATCAAAAAATTCCATTGATCCATGAAGGAAAATAACTATCAAGGCATATGATGATGAAGAAAGAGCTTCTAAAGGACTAATAATGCTACCTATTAGAGTGGGACCTGTTGTGAAAAATACATTTTGTTAGGTCCTAGATTGTGATCTTTCCTATAACATACTTTTGGGTCGCCCATGGATTCATGATATGCAAGCAGTACCATCAACGTATCATCAATGCCTCAAGTTTCCATATGATGGACAAGAAATAACTATACAAGCTTATTACAATAGCACCCAAACTTGTTCAAATCTTCAAGCAACTCAGGATGCCTTTGTGCCACACAATAGGGAGGCTCTTACTGCTTCTTCTTCTAATCTACAAGGCCAACTGCAAGAATTGACAAAGAATCTTGACACTAAGCTAAATTTTAAAGACAAAGGAGTAGGTGAATATTCGCTATCTCTTTTTACCTTACCTCCTTCTCTGAGGTCACATGGTCAGCCAACCTTATCAAATCAAAAGATTACAACAACCTCTACATCCCAAGCTTTTGTGCCAATCACAAAGTTTGATGGAAAATTCGTTAAAGCCAGCACCACTGAGGAAGAAGCTGAAGATAGGGACATCCTAAGTTGGATATACAAATATGAAGATGAATCTCTCTTGCACATTAAGTTACCTACATAACAATATGGTAAAGGGTACACTATCATGCAGAGAATGGGCTATGAAGGAAATGGTCCTATAGGAAAAATAAGAGAAGGAATCATGGAGCCAATTCAACCTATTTCAATACATCCAAATGATAAAACAGGATTGGGATATGGTAAGGATACAGAAGAGTCAGTCTTACAGCAAGCACAACAAACTCATGAAGGAGAATCAATTTCAGATAAACATCATGAAGATGTCACTCTACAAAAATCTTATGGATCAGTTTTCCAATTGCAGAATGGTTCAGATACTAGTTCTAATGAATATGAATGGGACACCATTTATAATGATGAATTTTGGAGAGACAAACAAGTTGATACCATACAAAAATATGCACCCATTCTCATACAAGGAGAAAGCTCGGGAACACAATCACTTGAATTTGATTCACGATATAATGATGACTCAACTGAGGACGATTCAGATTTTCATGAGCTTGATAATCAACAAGAGAATACCATCATAGACCTTGTCTACCATGAAAATGACAACCACATCATGACTTTGACAGCTCAAGACCTTACCCAACCTAATGATCCCATGCCTTTAGTTTATTTGGAACTTATTGATTGGGACAATGATGCACCTATCCATATCCCTACATTTCATGATGATGAGTACATTATAAATTTCCTTTGTTCCTCTAATGAGGAAAACAATTGTTTCATCCAAGAATTTCATACTCACGATTTTGATAGGGAAGGTGTCAAGTCTCTTAGCTGCAAAATAAATGAAATAAAAGATGGATGTATCGGTGAAAACCAAAAAATGGCAATGGTAGATCACAACAAGAGAAAAATAAAGAGCGAATCCGACATTGAAAACCTTTCTGAGGCACTGAAGGATGAGAAACTTGAAACTCTTCCCAAGCATTATCACGAAAGATCTTCTATTTTGATCGAACCAACAGAATCAATCAACATAAGTACAGTAGAGCAGCCAAAAATCTTGCAACTTGCAGCGTCATTAACAATTGAAGAAGTACTGAAATTCATGGAGTTCTTGAAGGAGAATCAAATCAACTTTGCTTGGTCATATGCTGATATGCCAAGGTTAGATCCTAATCTGATAATGCATCATTTATCTATAAATGCAGGGGCAAAACCTGTGAAGCAAAAACTCAGAAAAATGCATCCACATGTTGCGTTATTGGTTAAAGAGGAATTAAAGAAGCTTTTAGATGTTGGATTCATTCGAACTATTGACTATGCAGAATGGATTTCCAATATTTTACCTGTTTCAAAGCCAGATGGAGGGATTAGAATTTGTACAGATTTCAGAGATTTGAACAAAGCTTGTCCCAAAGATGACTTCCCTTTGCCAAACATAGATATGATTGTTGATTTAACTGCTGGCCATGCAATGTATTCATTAATGGATGGATTTCCAAGATACAACCAAATAAAGATTGCACCAAAGGATCAAGATAAAATAGAGTTCACATGCCCTTGGGGTACCTATTGTTGGAACGTAATGCCATTTGGGTTAAAGAACACAGGAGCCACTTATCAAAGAGCAATGACGACAATTTTTCATGATATGATGCATACATTCATGGAAGATTACGTTGATGATCTCCTTGCCAAATCCAACACACGAGAAGGACATCTAGAAATCTTGTCAAAAATCTTTATCAGAATGGAGAAGTTCAATGTTCGACTCAATCCAAAGAAATGTGTCTTCGGTGTTACATCTGGAAAACTACTAGGATACATTATTTCGAAAAAGGGCATAGAGGTTGATCTAGAAAAAGTACAAGCTATAATGGACATGCCGCCACCATGAAATATCAGTCAGCTTCGATCATTTCAAGGATGACTACAATCCATTAGGTGGTTTATAGCTCAACTGGTAGACAAAAGCTTACCATTTACACATTTATTGCATAAAAATGTCCCATTCAAATGGGAAGAAAAATGTGAAGCAGCATTCAATCAGATCAAGCAATATCTTATGAACCCACTAGTTTTAATTCCACCTGTTCCAAGAAAGCCACTCATACTCTATATTTCAGCAACAGAAGTATCCTTGGGATCATTACTAGCACAAGAGGATTCTACAGGCAAAGAAAGGGCCATATACTATATCAACAGAACTTTAACAAGTCATGAATTAAACTACACTTCATTGAAAAAGCTTGCCTCGTAGTGGTGTTTGCTTCTCAAAAGTTGCGACACTATATGTTGGCTCATACAGTTAAGCTGATAACCAAAATTGATCCACTAAAATACCTTTTAAGAAAAGCTACTTTAACAGGAAGACTTGCAAAATGGGTAATGATCTTAAGTGAGTTTGACATTCACTATGTAGATCGAAAAGCTATTAAAGGACAGGTCATCGCAGATTAGTTGGGCGAAGCACCTTTACAAGAAGAAAATCCAATGCACATTGAGTTTCCTAATGCAGACGTCTTCACAGCAATAATTAAGAACTCATGGACATTGTACTTTGATGGATCTTATATGCAACATGGCTCGGGGGCAGGGATTCTTTTTGTCACACCTGAAGGACATACCATTCCATAATCATATCGGTTGATGTTTCCTTGCACAAATAACATAGCTGAATATGAGGCATTTCTCATAGGGATAAAGATAGCCTTGGAATGGCGGATTAGAGAGCTGCAAGTCTACAGTGATTCACAACTTGTCATTAATCAAATCAATGATGATTATCAGACCAAAGATGATAAGTTGCTACCTTACAAGAACATGGTGGATGATTTTAAAAAGTATTTTGTGTCAATCAATTTTTCACAAATCCCAAGGATTGATAATAAAGCTGCAGATGCAATGGCTACAATTGCTTCCTTATTACAACTATCAGAAGATCAAACCAAGCATGAATTATTGGTGGAACAATTGTTTTCTCTGGCCTATGATAATCCTGAGATCCAATTCATATGCCATTTAACCCGTTCTGACTCACCTTTATATGGCAAGACTTATACCTATCTGAAAAATAATATTTTACCTCTGGATTTATCCCGAAATCAAAAAAGGAATTTCATACGCCAATCATCCCATTATACCTTGATCGCTGATATCCTTTATCGATGTGGTCTTGATGGTATGCTCCTTCGATGTCTTGAACATGACGAATCTAAAAAATCCTTACAAGAGGTTCATGGTGGTATTTGTGGAACTCATTCAAGTGGTTTAACCTTAGCCAAGAAACTTGTTAGAATGGGATATTATTGGCCTACCATGGAGAAAGAATCTTTTACTTTTGTCAAGAAGTGTTCTAAATGCCAGATCCATGGGAATCTTATTCATGCACCTACATAGGAACTGCAACCTTTCACTTTGACATGGCCTTTTTCTTAGTGGGGACTAGATCTTGTTGGAAAAATTCATCCTTCATCATCAAATGGGCATAAATTCATCATCACAGCTACGGAGTATTTTACAAAATGGATCGAAGTTGTTCCTTTGACGACCATGACCGGTAAACAAATCTCTTCATTCATCCTAAATTACATCATCTGTCAATATGGAATTCCTAATTTTATAATCATTGATAATGGGAGGCCTTTCAAGAATCAGGATGTTGATGAACTTTGTGAAATATTTCACATTCAACACATGTTATCTACACCTTACTATCCACAAGGTAATGGTCAAGCAGAAGCTTCAAACAAAACAATCTTGAAGATCTTGAAAAGGATAGTAAATGATGTCGGTCGTGATTGGCATGTCCAATTAAATCCAGCTTTGTGGGCATACAAAACCAGTATTCACACACCAACAGGAGCTACCCCATATGCCTTGGTCTATGGAGCAGAAGCAATCTTACCATTAGAGGTTGAAATACCTTCGCTTAGGGTCTCACTCAAGGGATTGATAAATGATGAAGACTATAGAGTTTCTCGTCTGCAAGAGCTAGAATTGTTAGATGAAAGATGTCAAAATGCAGCTGATCATTTGAAGGGTTATCAACAAGTTATGTCTCATACCTATAATCACAGAGTTAAACCACAGACATTTCAAGTAGGTGACTTAGTCTTGAGAGAAAATCCATGTAATCAGCAAGACAGAGAAAAGAAAGGAAAATTTGAACCAAACTGGCTTGGTCCATTTGTCATCATTGCAGCATACAGTTTTGGTGCATATCAGTTATCTACGTTAGAAGGGGACTTGTTTAAAGAACCAATCAACAACATTCATTTGAAAAAGTTCTATGTCTAAATCATCATTAAAAAATGAAAAAATTATAAAAAATCAAAAAAAGTCCTCAAAAAGTCATAAAAATAAGAAAAAGTCCTCAAAAAATCATAAAAATTAGAAAAAGTCCTCAAAAAATCATAAAAATCAGAAAAAGTCCTGAAAAAATCATAAAAAAATCAGAAGAAGTCTTGAAAAAGTGCAATAAAAACACATGGTGAAAACCTAGCAAACTGGCGCTACTTGTGATCAAAATAGGCTCCTCCATCTATTAGCTTATGCCTTGCATTCACTTTCGGAATCATCCATCCATATCTATCATTTGTACAGATCTTTCATATCTATATCATACAATGGGAATCCTTATGTTTCATCATGGCTTGATGAAATTTGTACAAATCCATAATATTTAGGTTGTGTTTACACTGGGGGCAGCAACATAGACTGAACAAGAGAGGGGAAATGAGCTTTTCGAACATCACAAACAGACACAAGACGGTTTGCCAAAATGCAACAAACATTTTTGTATCAAATCAACCACAACATGCTTATTCAATGCCAATTGAAATCAAAACAACATGATCCAAACAAACATCAAAACAAGAACATCAATGTTGATAACCAAGTTGGATGATCTTAATTTGAATAATGTTTGACATACTTTAGGCAAGATTTTAATGGTTGATTTATTTTGTATCATATCTCTGGAGCAATTCAATGATGTACTGAACTAGAAAAGCAAGGATGGAGTATGATTTTTCTTTGTCTGTTGTTTGCGAGGAAACCATTAGTAGTATGCAAATTGGTCGCGAGACATGCTCTACTAAGTATCATTGATGAAATTTCAGAATTTGCATAGGAAATGGATTAACTTTTGTCTGTTTATGCAAGCAATACTCAGGTCATCTCAGTTTAATTATACCTAGATGCTTGTATTATCTTGCTATATCAAAATTCATGAAAGCAATACTCAGGTCATCACTGGTGCTAACATACCCTTTGATGCTTGTATTAACTTTCAACATTTCAATGCTCTATGATGATACAAAAAGCGCAAATAAGCTCTCAGAATGGTAATATTGTACAAATACTCTGCATGGTTAGTATAGATTGCATTCATTCTAGAATTTGCATTTGGCATTTATAGATTTTCTCAAAAGCTGGAAAAGTATCAAAGTTTCATATCTTTTCGAATAAATGACTGAGTACATTTTGACATTCACAAAAAAAAAACATCATCACATACATTCTTCATACATATTTGCATCAGAAAATCATAAAAATAAAGCATATATCAAAATCAAAAAAGAAATTCATGGGCATTCATAAATTGTACCATCCATCATTTTACATTCTTATTCATAAAATCATTCATAGATTGCAATCATATCATAACATTGCACTTTCATAAATCATATCATAAGCATCATGCATAGATAAAATCGATACCCATCACACACTCATCGCATGAACAAATCATCGCTACATATCATATCTCTCAAAAATAAATGTCAAAATATACAAAGATGTCAACTATGCATGACATATGCATCATCAAAAATGGGATCATATCAGTGTGTATACAAACGTCTCAACAGAGTATCAATAACATATCATATAAAATGCACTATGAAGTGCTATCCTCTGATGGTGCTGGTCTAGGACCTGTCCCACCTGCACCTGATGGACCTGCTCCACCTATCCCTGATGGCCCTCCTAGAGGTAATGGCTGTGTCACACCCCTGCTAGTGGTCCAAGAGCGACTATGAGTAGACCGAGACTGTGTATAACTCTCCCTCCACTCAGGTGGCACCGCATCATGATACCTAGTCCTATAGAACTCTGCCTCCTGAGTGGCTCTGGTCACCTCTCTCATCATGTCACCAGGCAAGGTACCTACTGCTACTCTTTGTAGACTATTAGCTAGAGTGATGGACTGCTCACCCTACTGTCTGGTTGTATCTCTCTCAGCAGTAATTGTTGTCAACTATCCCTGAAGCTGTGTAATCAAGGTTTGTGCCTGTGCTAACTGACCCTGTAAGCTCTGCACTGTACTCTGCAAAGAAGATATCTAACTCGACACCACTGGATCTACTGAAGATGATGGATCTGTATGTCTCATCCGTGGTCCACCTCTCCTACCACCTCTATCACCACCTCTCCTACCACCTCTACCACCACCTCTCCTACCATCTCCACCACCACTATCACCTCCACTCTCCTCATCATCACTATATCCCTCTAACTCATCATCACTACCTCCACTCTCCTCATCATTATAATCTCCCTTTGAATCATCACCCTTTGAAGCTGTCTCTCTCTGTTGTCTCTGACCGCCTCTTTGTGGTCTCTGTACAGCAACTAGAGAAATAGGCTCATCAAGATCAAACAATCATGGTATAGGATGCTCTAACACATACTGACCATACTCTGGCGTCGTCCCTCCGTCAAGGATATCAGCTTAGTAATCCCACATCTGTACTCCTAAACTAGTGAACTCTGCCACCACTGCCTCATAAGAAATCTGTGGACCCCACACTGTAATCTCTTACTATCATCGTGCATAAATAGCAGAACCCATAGGCATACCCTGAGGCCGACTGTACTGCCGACACACTCGTCCAACAAGAAATCTCTCAATAATCCATGAAGTACGGCTAATAAGATATCTAGAAGTAAAGACATAGGGCATCTCCCTCGCATCCTCTAGCCATGCCTCACAATCTACATATGGCTGCCAGCATACTGCATCAAGATCATCTAAGAGATGCTGCCAATGATCTAGTTTGCCTAGTCTTGGCTGAGCAATAATATCGGTATATCTCCATCTATACGATCGACCGACAGGTCGTCGTCCACAAGTCAACGGTCGCATAATGGCAAAGTGCTCCCATGCCCATATCTATAATAACGAACAACCAACAGCAAAACTCCGGCCTCTACCATATACAATATAATGTAACTCATCATACAAATGCACAAGCATGCATGACCTCCACGCATACCGTGTACCCTGCATCACCATCCTCTCCAGAACATGACCCCACCTGACTGCGAACCCCTTCAACCTATGGTCAGGGCACCAAACACCTCCAATGAAACCTGCAAGTACATATGGTAGGGGTGCATATGACTCTATCATCTCTCTCCATGAGATATAATATCCTGCAATCTCATCATCTCCGAATATCCGTCTCAAGGCATCCGTACCTCCCACCTATTGGACATTGAAACTCACTATCTCTCCCATAACTGGAATCCTCAAGATGCGATACACATCCTCTGGAGTCACGATAATCTCTCCAGTCGGTAAATGAAAGGTGTTTGTATCACTATGCCACCTCTCTACAAGTGTTGTCAATAAAGCTCTGTTGAGACGCACCTCAAGCATCTCAAGTAATGAAGTCAGGCCACATGCCTCGATAATATCTCTATCTGCCTATACCAGCTATGGAATCAATCTCCATGTCTTCAGGAATGTCTCCCATAACTGCAAAATGCCCAATCTCTCTTGTTGAAACATCATCATGACAAAGAAAAATTAATATCAAATCATCACAACTCATCAATCAAATCTGAATATCAACTATTTTTTTTTCATCATCATGGAAAGCAAATAATCAAAATCATGTTTGTTTTTAACAACTTTAGAAGCAAACATATCAATAAAACAATTTGTTTTTCATCATCATGGAAAGCAAATTAATCAACATCATGTTTGTTTTTAACAACTTTAGAAGCAAACATATCAATCAACTATTTGTTTTTCATCATCATGGAAAGCAAATTTATCAACATCATATTTGTTTTTAACAACCTGAGAAGCAAACATATCAATCAACTGTTTTTTTTTCATCATCATGGAAAGAAAATTTATCAACATCATGTTTTTTTTTAACAACCTTAGAAGCAAACATATCAATCAACTATTTGTTTTTCATCATCATGAAAAGTAGATTTATCAACATCATGTTTGTTTTTAACAACCTTAGAAGTAAACATATCAATCAACTGTTTGTTTTTCATCATCATGGAAAGCAAATTTATCAACATCATGTTTTTTTTTAACAACCTTAGAAGCAAACATATCAATCAACTATTTGTTTTTTTCATCATCATGAAAAGTAGATTTATCAACATCCTGTTTGTTTTTAACAACTTTAGAAGCAAACTTATCGATCTTATTTGTTTTTAACAACTTTAAAAGAAAATTTATCAGTTATTATTTGTTTTCCAACAACTTTGGGAACAAATTTATCACTCACAACAACATGCAATCATGGGCACTATGAAAATGGTCATGGAAGCTATGAAAATCATCAAGGGCGCTACAAAATCAATGGAGCTACAGAAAAAATTAAGGGCACTATGAAATTCATCAAGGGCACTATAGAATCATGGGCGCTATGCAAATAATCAAGGGTGCTAAAACACACTCTTTTACAATCAAAACATGAATAAACGTGCTCCAAACAGAAAATTTTCAAATAGCAGATGTTTAATGAGGTACATACCGCAGGTCCATAGTGTGTTGGCCGCTGATGTCGTCAGATGCGCTCGAAATGGTGTTGGTGAATCAGAAATGCCATCTTTCTCACTCCAGAGCTCAAAATTTACAATTTTTACTAGGTTAAAATGGAAAATGACATTTTTAACCTATTTAAAAGCAAAATTGGGGTATTTTTATCACATTTTATCATAGCAGGGGCAATTTAGTCATCAATTTTTCATCTTACATCTTTTCAAGTCATTTTCTTCACATCATCATTTTCGAATAATGAATCGACATCATAAAAATCATAAAAATTGAAACATTCCAAAAAATCTAAAAATTCAAAAAAAAATAATTCACAAAAATCAAAATCTTATCGATTCATCGTTCAAGGGGGCATATACTTATCAACATTCGACAGTCAACATCTGGGGAATTTCAAAATTCTTTGAAGCAATGCGTAAAACACATCACTTCAAAGAGGGGAAAAATGTATCCACCTAAAAATGGTCACATCACAATAGTCTGGTAATTAATTAAATAGTTTTAATATTTAATTAAATCTCTGAATTCAATCTCGTATAAATAAATCTAAATAATTTATTTATATTGTTCATTCTTTTATTTCGATTAAATAAATAAGTTTATTTAATACTTTTCTTATTCATTTCTCAATTAATTAAATAAACATTACGATTTATTTATATTAATTATCATTTAATCTTGGCTTGAATATTTTATTCAAATAAAGATTAAGTATTATTTTCTTCTAAAGTCCATTCACAATTAAATATTCTAAATATTTAATTAAATCTTCTATAGTCCTTAAATCAAAAATCAAACTCACATGAAATTAAATAAATTTATTTATTTAATATTGGATTATCTTCAACAACCGTGAAACAAACTTCCAAAATAGAAAATTAATTTCTCTGTTCTTGTGCAAGCTTGTTCCTATGGGTTGAAGACAAGGCTCCATTCTTCTCTCCAACCTCCCAACATCTTCCATCTTCCTCTCAACCTTTCCATCTCTCACCATTCAAAATTACCAGACAATCTCACAACCATTGATCTTTGCCAGCCAGGCTCTTGCCTACAAAAATCTATAAAAAGGATTGTCGGGTCTTTGAAATCACAGAGAAGCTTTCAATAGGAAAACTATACCAAATTTTCAATAGCATAGCCTTCAGCATACATAGATTTTTAGAATCATAGCATATCATGGCCAATCATCTTCATATCATAGTCTTAGAAGCATTCATAATTTAGAGCCCCTGTGCATAATTTAGAGCCCCTGTGCATATCTGTATCAACATTTCACTCCATCAACATATATCATAGAGAAGTACTTTCCTTTTTGCACACTCATTCTACAGGTTGCCATTATGAGAAGCTTTGCTTACACAATCTGAGAGCAACAGCTTCAAACAAATCCCTGGAGATAGAGAAAAATGGAACGGTTCTGAAGAAGCTCTCTTTGTTTTCTTTGAATTCAATTTATCTTGTTTTTTTTTAGTGTTTCATTTTGTGTGATTTGTTTATCTTATTTTGATACACATATTTCTATCACATAGGATTAATAAGTTGGAAGAATATTTTGAGTATCAGGAGATAGAGGACCCAGATCAGGTCAAATCTGCTAAAATGAAGTTGAAGGGCCATGCCAGTATTTGGTGGAAAGAGGTCCAATTGGAGAGAAACCAAAGAGGGAAAGGAAAGATCACCATATGGGATCGCATGGTGGAGAAACTAAAAAAGAAGTTCATACCAGTGGACTACGAGCTAGATATGCTAAAGAAATTGCAAGGATTGAAGCAAGGAAGCAAATCTGTCAAAGAATACACTGAATATTTTCACAAGATGATCATCAGAATGGATCATACAGAGGCCAACAAGGAGAAGGTAGCCTCTTATCTTAATGGGTTATGGCCGAGCATTCAAGAGGAGCTAAGTCTAGTCAGAAATACCACCATTGAGGATGTGTACCAGTTTGTTGTGAAAGTTGAAGAGAAGTTGAACAAAATATTTGACAACAAGCAAAAAGGATGAGGAGGTCAGAGAGGAAAGGGTAGTGGAAGATCTTCTAGAAGCCGAAATGATAATGAGAAGAAAAATGAAGAGGCGGGTACTAGTTGAAACCAAAAAAATGAAAACTTATACCGCCCTTGTGATCCAAATAGTGGTGATCAAAGAGGTAGAGGATGAGGGAGATTTAGACAAGGATCTAGAAGAGGTGGTTTCAAAGAAACGTGTTTCCAATGTGGTGAAGAAGGACATCGAGCCTATGAATGTCTGCAACATCAAGGAAGGGAAAACAAAAGGCCAGAAGGTCGTGGAAGGGTTGCACATGCAGATGAGGAGGATCAATCTAAACATTTAGATGATGTTGAAAGGGGAGGATCCATAGTGATTAGAATAGCACTGGTGACTAAAGAGAAGGAACCCGAACAGAGGAAGAATTTGTTCTGCACAAGGTACAAATGTGAAGGAAAATGTTGTGATGTCATCATTGACACTGGGAACACCGATAATCTAGTGTTAGAGGAGATGGTTACAAAGTTGAAGTTGAAGAGCATCAACATCCATATCAGATTTCTTGGTTGCAAAAGGACCACAAAGTTCTAGTCAATGAGCAATGCCTAGTGAAGTTCAAGAGCAGGAGCTACCATGATGAGGTACTTTGTGATATCATCCCCATGGATGCATGTCACATGTTGTTGGGGAGTTCATAGCAGTTTGACAAGCGAGCTATACATGATGGCCATGCTAACACTTATTCCCTGATGAAGGATGGGGTTTGTCAAAAGTTGAAATCCTTGAAGGAGGCCGAAGAAAAGGTATGCAATAGTGCTAGAATCTGTTATGTTGATGGAAGAAATTTTTTAGATGGTATGAAGCATGAGTGTGTGTGCTATGCATTGATTCCTAGAGTGGTTAAGGAGGATAGTGAGAAGGTTTCAGTAGAAGTTTTTGGGTTGTTGAATGAGTTTCAGGATATTGTTTTTGATAACGTACCTGAGGGTTACCACCAATGAGGAAGATCATTCATCAAATTGACTTGATCCTTGGAGCCAGTTTTCAAAATAAGGCAGCTCATAGAATGACTTCGACAAAAAATGAGAAGTTAAATAGACAAGTTCAAGAGTTGTTGAGAAAGGGTTTGATTCGAGAGATCCTGAGCCCATGTGCAATACTTGGAGTACTAGTACCAAAGAAAGATGGGGAGTGGAGGATGTGTATAGACTCTCAGGCCATAAACAAGATAACAATCAAGTACAAATTTCCCTTGCCAAGGATGGATGACCTGATGGACTATTTGAGTGGAGCTCAGTACTTCACAAAGATTGATTTGAAGAGTGGTTATCATTAGATCTTGATTCAAGAGGGAGATGAATGAAAGATTTCCTTCAAGACCAAAGAGGGCTTGTACGAGTGGTTAGTCATTCCTTTTGGACTAACCAAAACACCGAGCACATTCATGCAGCTCATGAACGAGGTACTAAAATAGTTTTTGGGAAGTTTTGTTAGTGTGTATTTACATGATATCTTGATTTTTCAGTAAGACTTTGGATGAGCATTTGATGCATATTCAAAGAGCCTTTTAGAAGTTAAGAGAGGAGAAATTGTTGATTAATCTAAAGAAGTGTAGTTTTGTGTAGAAGGAGCTAGTGTACTTGGGGTTTGTTGTCTCAACAGAAGGTCTCAAGATGGACCCAGAGAAGGTGAAGGCTATTCTAGAATGGTCTACCCCAAGAACTGCTATTGAGGTGAGATATTTCCATGGTTTGGCTAGTTTTTATAGAAATTTCATTAGAAACTTCAGTAGTATTTGTGCAACCCTGACTGAAACAATGAGAGGGGATAGAAAAGAGTTCAAGTGGACCATTGGAGCAGCGAAAAGTTTTGAACTGTTGAAACATAAGGTGACAAAGTAGCCAATTTTAGTCCTCCCATATTTCAATAAAGTGTTTCAGGTGGATTGTGATGCCAATGGTTGTGCCATTGGAGCAGTGTTGAGCCAAGAAGGTAAGCCCATTTCCTATTTCACTAAAAATTTAAATGATGCCAAGAGAAATTATTATGTATATGATCATGAATTGTATGCAATAGTTTAGGCACTAAAGAAATGGAGGCATTATCTGTTGCCGAAGGAATTTTTTTTGTATACTAATCATCAAGCGTTACAATATCTAAATAGTCAAGGAAAATAAAATCAGAGGCATATGAAATGGGTAGAATTTTTCCAGAGCTATACCTTTGTTCTAAAGCATAGGAGTGGGAGGTTGAGTAGGGTTGCATATACATTAAGTAGGAGGCAGAAATTGATGACAGAGATGTAGATTGAAGTGGTTGGGTTCAATGAACTCAAAACATTGTATCCAAAAGATCTTGATTTTCTAGAGGATTGGAAAGCTTTCAAGGAGCCTATTATAGTGGACAGGATAAGGTGGCTAGATTTCATAATTCAGGATGGCACGTTATTTAAGGGAAGCCAATTGTGTATTCCATGGAGTTCCATGACGGAGAACCTGATTAAGGAGAAGCATAGTGGAGGAATGGAAGGACATTTTCGTTGGGAAAAGACCATTTCCATTATTAGTGAGCATTATTATTGGCCTAAGTTGTCATAGGATGTAAAGAAGTTTGTACAGAGTTGTAGGGTATGTCAGATGGCTAAAGGAGTGAACCAGAATATAGGGTTATATCAAACCTTACCTATACTAGAGAGACCACGAGAGGATATAACTATGGATTTTGTTCTTGGTTTGCCAAGGAGACAGAGAGGGAATGATTCAGTATTTGTGGTGGTTGAAAGGTTTTCAAAAATGCCACATTTCATTCCATTTCAGAAGACCCATGATGCAATCCACATTGTTGACTTGTTCTTCAAAGAGGTGGTGCGGCTACATGGTCTGCCAAAGAGTATTGTCTCATATCGTGACACCAAATTCATGGGATACTTTTCGAGGACCTTGTGGAAGTTGAGAACAGAGTTGAAGTTTAGTTCTACACACCATCCACAAATAGATGGGAAGATGGAGGTTGTGAACAGGAGTCTGGGTAATCTATTGAGATGCTTGGTAGGAGATAAACCCAAGGGATGGGACTTGATCTTAGCCCAGGAATAATTTGCTTACAACAATTTTGTCAATAGAAGCACTGGTAGATAACCATTCTAGATTGGGTATGGAGGAAGCCCCAAAACAACTCCATAATTGAGGAAGATAGACCAATAGAAGAAGATATTTGTTAAAGCTGAAGATTTTGAAAAGAACATCAAGGATATACATGAGAAGGTAACAGAATGTATTAACAAGATGAATATGCAGTATAAGGCCAAGGCAAATCAGAAAAGGAGGAATACGAAGTTTCATATTGGTAGTGAAGTAATGGTACACTTGAGGAAAGAAAGGTTTCCAGTGGGAACCTATAACAAAATGAAGATGAAATTTGATCCCTGCAAGATTTTCAAGAATCATGATTCAAGGAATGCATATGAAGTAGAGTTGCCATGTGGAATCAACATTTCCCCTATGTTCAACATTTCAGATTTGAAAGAGTATCATAAAGGTGGCACAGAGGATGCACCAACAATAGGGAAATATGAAATTCCAACACCTACTTCAGAGAAGGAGGAGATTGAAGCAATCCCGGATAGTCATGTGGGAAGGAGTACCAGAAATAAGCATTATGAAGAATATCTGGTGAAATGGAGAGGAAGGACAGTGGAAGATTGATCCTAGCTATCTAAGGCAGAGGTTAACTATTTTTGTTTTCCTCAACCATCTGAGACATGACGAGGTCACTTCTCAAAAGACCCTGGGTGTCTGATGCAAGAGCATCCAGTGGTGTAAGGGCAATCCCCCATCACTCAAAAAAAGAGTTTCATTTCATGTTGGTAGTTTCATATTTTTTTTTACATTTTTGGATACCCTTTTCATCATAATGTAATTCCCATTTTATAGTTTTACTTTTCTATTCCTGGGTTGAAAGATATTACAGTTTTAGTCTCCTAGAATTGCACCTAAAAACCCTCCAAGTCAGATTTGAGGCATTGAACGGTCCCAAAAAGGCCCTAAAACTTGCCAAAATTGGCATAGTTTATTTTAAGTACATTTTTTACTCTGAGACCTTTCCAACAGTTCAAATGGTTCGAAAAACGGAGTCCTGGATCAAAAGTTATGGCTCTCAGAAGTTGGCATACTTTCTAGAAGATACTAATTTTTTAATATACTTTTGAAATTTGAATTTCAAGTTGTAATTTTTAGTGCCAAACCGCCAATAACTCAAATTTGAATTTTTTTTAGCTTCAAACTAAAAAGGGAGCTTTATTTATGGGTGGGTTTCTGATTTTTGTGTACAGCTTATTGGGGACAAGTTCGCATACTACGAAAAGCAATTTTTCTGTAATTTTGTAGTTTGCGTATTTCTAGAACTTGAGGATATCGGATCCTTTGCATGTAAGAAGATCATTTTCAGAATGATAAAATAACATTCTCTATTTGGTGTTAATTTTCTGTGTCTCGGGTTGCACCCTCATCAAGTGGTATGAGAGCGAGGTTTCTTGAGTGTGTGGATAGATCGTCGATCATGAGGCAGTTCACACCAGGATCGTGGTTGTGGATCGAGGTCAAGAAAGATGCCTCAAAGAGTGATTCCTAGTAAGCATGGTGGTGCCAAAGGTGGTTGAGGTAGCAGAAATGTTGGTGGAAGAGATCCACTGGTGGCTGAGGGTTTTAGAGCCCTCCAAAGATAGATTGATGCCTTGCAGGAGAAAATGCTAAGAGGGTTAAACTCGAGAAGGAGAGAAGAAAGTGAGGTTGAAGAAGAGGAGAAAGATTCAGATGTAGAAGAGGAAGAAGAAGAAATTGATCAAGACCAAATACAGCTAATAAGGGCCATTTCAAAGATCGAGAAAAGACCTAGAGCAGAAGTCCCCAGTTATTCCAGAAGTCTGAACCCAGAAGAGTTGATCGACTGGATCAATGAGTTGGAAGAATATTTTGAGTATGAGGAGATAGAGGACCTAGATCGAGTCAAGTTTGCAAAAATGAAGCAGAAGGGCCATGCTAGTATTTGGTGGAAAGAGGTCTAGTTGGAGAGAAACTAAAGAGGAAAAGGAAAGATCACCAGATGGGATTGCATGGTGGAGAAACTGAAAAAGTAGTTCATACCAATGGACTACGAGCTAGATCTACTGAAGAAATTGCAAGGGTTGAAGCAAGGAAGCAAATCTATGAAAGAATACACTAAATATTTTCACAAGATGATCATCAGAATGGGTTAGACAAAGGCCAGCAAGGAGAAGGTAGCTCGTTATCTTAATGGGTTACGACTAAGCATTCAGGAGGAGCTAACCTGGTTAGAATGACCACCATTGAGGATGCGTACCAGTTTGCTCTGAAATTTTAAGAGAAGCTAAACAAAAAAATTGACAGCAAGCAAAAAGGACGAGGAAGTCAGAGCAGAAAGGGCAGTGGAAGATCTTCTAGAAGCTGAAATGATGATGAGAAGAAAAATGAAGATGTGGGTACTAGTCGAAACCAGAAGAATGATAACTTATACCGCCCTCATGATCAAAATACTAGTGATCAAAGAGGTAGAGGATGAGGGAGATCTGTACAAGGATCCGAAAGAGTTGGTTTCAGAGGAACGTGTTTCTAGTGTGGTCAAGAAGGACATTGATCCTATGAATGTATGCAACATCAAGGAAGGGTAGAAAAAAGGTTGGAATGTCATGGAAAGGTTGCACATGCAGATGAGGAGGCTCAATTAGAACATTCAGATGATGTTGAAAGGGGAGAATCCCTAGTGATTAGAAGAGCACCAGTGACTAAAGAGAAGGAACTAGAATAGAGGAAGAATTTGTTCCAGACAAGGTGCAAATGTGAAGGAAAATGTTGTGATGTCATCATTGACAGTGGGAGCACCGATAATTTGGTGTCAGAGGAGATGGTTACAAAGTTGAAGCTGAAGAGGGAAAGGAATCGACATCCATATCAGATTTCCTGGTTGCAGAAGGACCACAAAGTTTTGGTCAATGAGTAGTTCCTGGTGAAGTTCAAGATGGGGAGCTACCATGATGAGGTACTCTATGATATCATCCCCATGGATGCATGTCACATGTTGTTGGGGAGGTCATGGCAATTCAACAAGCGATCTATACATGATGGCCAAGAAAACACTTATTCCCTGATGAAGGATTGGGTTCATTAAAAGTTGAAACCCCTTAAGGAGGCCGAAGAAAAGGTATGTCGTAGTGCTAGAATCTGTTATGTTGATGGAAGAAATTTTTTAGAAGGTATGAAGCATGAGCCTGTGTGCTATGCATTGATTCCTAGAGTGGGTAAGGAAGATAGTGAGAAGGTTCTAGTAGAAGTCTTAGGGTTGTTGGATGAGTTTCAGGATATTTTTTCTGATAATGTACTTGAGGGTTTACCACCAGTGAGGAAGATCAGTCATCAGATTGACTTGATCCTTGGAGCTAGTTTTCCAAATAAGGCAGCTCACAAAATGACTCCGACAGAAAATGAGGAGTTAAACAAACAAGTTAAGGAGTTGTTGAGAAAGGATTTGATTCGAGAGAGCCTGAGCCCATGTGCAGTACATGCAATACTAGCACCAAAGAAGGATGGGGAGTGGATGATGTGTACAAACTCTCGGGCCATAAATAAGATAACAATCAAATACAGATTTCCCCTGCCAAGGATGGATGACCTGATGGATTGTTTGAGTGGAGCTCAGTACTTCACAAAGATTGATCTGAAGAGTGGTTATCACTAGATCTGAAGACCCATGATGCAGTACACATTGCTGACTTGTTCTTCAAAGAGGTGGTGTGGCTACATGGTCTGCCAAAGAGTATTGTCTCAGATTGTGACACCAAATTCGTGGGATACTTTTGGAGGACCTTGTGGAAGAAGTTGAGAATGGAGTTGAATTTCATTTATGCACACCATCCACAAACAGATGGGTAGACGGAGGTTGTGAATAGGAGTCTGGGTAACCTACTGAGATGCTTGGTAGGAGATAAGCCCAAGGGATGGGACTTGATCTTACCCCAGGCAGAATTTTCTTACAACAATTATGTCAATAGAAGCACTGGTAGATCACCATTCCAGATTGTGTATGGAGATAGCCTTAGAATAGCTCCAGAATTGAGAAAGATGGACCAAGAGAAGAAGATAATTGTCAAAGCCAAATATTTTGTAGAGCACATCAAGGATATACATGAGAAGGTAAGAGAACATATTAACAAGATGAATATGCAATATAAGGCCAAGGTAGATCAGAAAAGAAGGAATAAGGAGTTTCAAATTGGTGATGAAGTAATGGTCCACTTGAGGAAAGAAATGTTTCCAATGGGAACCTACAACAAATTGAAGATGAAGAAATTCGGTCCCTGCAAGATTTTCAAGAATCATGATTCAGGGAATGCATATGAAGTAGAGTTGCTAGATGGAGTCAACATTTCCCCTATGTTCAACATTTTAGATTTGAAAGAGTATCATGAAGATGGAATTGAGGATACACCAGCAATAAGGCAGTATGACATTCCAACACCTACTTCAAAGAAGGAGGGGATTGAAGCAATCTTGGATAGTCGTGTGGGAAGGAGTACCAAAAATAAGCAGTATGAAGAATATCTAGTGAAATGGAGAGGAAGGCCTATGGAAGATTCATCCTGGATATCTAAGGAAGAGGTTGACCATTTGGGTTTTCCTCAACCATCTGCGACGTTACAGGTCACTTCTCAAACTACCCTGGGTGTCTGATGTAAGAGCATCCAGTGGTGTAAGGGAAATCCAACATCACCCAAAAAAAGAGTTTCATTTCAAGTTGCTAGTTTCATAGATTTGTTTGTATTTCTGGATACCCTTTTCATCATAATGTGATTTCCAACTTATATTTTTCCTTTTCTATTCCTAGGTTGAAAGGTATTGCAATTTTAGTCTCCCATAATTGCACCTGAAAACCTTCCATGTCAGATTTGAGGCATTGAATAGTCCCAAAACGGCTCCAAAACTTTCCAAAATTGGCATAGTGGATTTCAAGCATGTTCTTGACTCTGATACCTTTCCAACGGTTCAAACGGATTGAAAAACGGAGTCCCAGATCAAAAGTTATGGCTCCCAAAAGTTGGCGCACTTTCTAGAAGATACTAATTTTTGAATGTACTTTTGAAATTTGAATTTCAAATTGTAATTTTTGGTGCCAGACTGCCAATAACTCAAATTTGAATGTTGTTCTAGCTCCAAATTAAAAATGGAGCTCTATTTATGGGCAGGATTCTAATTTTTGTGTAGCTTTTTGGGGACAAGTTCGCATACTACGGAAAGGGGTTTTTCTATAATTTTGTAGTTTTCATATTTCTAGAACTTGAGGATATCAAATCCTCTACATGTAAGAAGATCATTTTCAGAATAATAAAATAACATTCTTTGTTTGGTGTGTTAATTTTTTGTGTCTCGAGCTGCACCCTCGTCAACTAAAGTGGTTAAAATCATCTCATTTACAATTTTTATTCTATGTATTACATTCATTTTAGTGATCATGCTCATAGCATATTTTAGGACTTATTTTATTATATTTTCTTAGACTTTCTAGTAATAAGATTCTAAAAAAACCTATTTTTTTCTAACTTACTTCCCCCCAATTATCTAAGCCATTCTCAATCTAGATGAGATTATATTTGCAGTGATGTCTCCACATTTATGTTATCATCCTAACTAATTTAAATTATACAACTTTTTTTTTTTTATTCAAGGGGTAAACACTTTTGACTGGAGCTATGAACCGGAATACATCCATTCAACAATACCACCCCAATGGGGTTTGAACCTTGGTGGAAAGAACAACAATGCCACCTTTAAACCATCACACCATGCCAATACTGGCAAATTATACAACTTATTTTAAAATTAGCCTTACCTTGTATTTTATTTTCAAATGGCTATTGAAGCCATGCTATTGATAATTCTATCTAACCTTTTTCCTATTAATTCCATAATTCTTCCCATTGATTATCATCTTGTAATAATCAATCTTTTGTGGATTTTAAGTTTTATAATTTATTTTATGACTTTATATTTTTTTTTGTTATTAGTATACATTATTCACAATAGGATCCTCTTCAAGTTGAAGCAACATTTATCTATTTAATTGTATTTTTATCCACCCTATCAAATATAGCTTCTAGAATACTTCCTTTATTGGTTTATTTGTATTTGATGCTTCTATAATACTTATTGTACATTTATTCCCTTTTTATAACTTCTACACTTCTTATAGCTTTCTATGTTACTACCTTCATAATAACTACCTTTTGAAAAATAAAGTCTATCGCTTCACACCTTATACATTGGCATCTATCGCTTTTGTAGACACCCCAAAATTGACCTCATCACATAATTAATTAAATTAATTATTCGTCACAATTTACCATCATTTAATTTCTCATAATTAATTAAATAATTAATTATTTAATCAATAAATTGCTTATTCCTATAATCAATTAATTTTCATTTAATTTGTTATGTTTTTCTCCTTCTTCTAAAGGTTTGTTAATTTAATTAATCCAACCTTAGGTCCCACTCATTAATTCTTCTAAACCCAATTAATTAATCTATGATTAATTAAATAATCCACCCTAATCATCATTAACATTTTATCTAGTTAAAAATTCATTTCAAATCCCCAAACTTTTGGCAAGCCAAGGCTCTAACATCTTGTACTACTTTCTCTCCTTCTTCCAAATTCAACAATATTCTCTTAAAAGGGATGTCAATAAAACTAGGCCTTCTAGGTGAAGCAATAATTCACTTAATGCCCTAATATTAAAAAAATACCATTAGCTTTAGTAATATCATAATCAACCAAAGGCTAGACCCTTTATATTGGTACAATCTTTATGGGGTGCTTGCCACTAGCAATTGACATAGTAGATAACATTTGGACTTGAAAACTTGGTTGTGGAATTTACTATTCAATATGCTCTCCTATTTACATAATATTAACCATAGGAACAAGTTATATAGTAGCCATTATAGGTATCATTTATGAAGTGTGGCAACGAAAAATTATCCCTTTTCCTTACTTAACATGGAAATGGTTAACATTAAAATGGACCTAATGTTGCCTTGATCCAGTGTTGTAATGTGTTTCCTACATTCACATTGGATTTAGGCCCCTTTTAAGCTAAATAGACCTAATTTTTCCTTAATTTAGTGAATTCATTTACACCTTCACATTAAATTTTTAGGCCCTTGTAAACTAAATGAAGTTAATTATGCCTTATTTAGGGTGTTGTAAAGTTTTGTACCACACTTTCACACTAATCTAGGGTTTCATTAAATAATTGGGCTTCTTTATGTCTTATTTGGCCTTATTTTGCATCCACAAGCCTTAATTAATGTATTTTTTCGAGGATAATCCCGACATAAATCAACAACCAATCATAATTGAATTGTTTTAAGGTTGTATGGCCTAGAATTAGTGATCTGGGACTCATACGCCAACTTGGGCATATGAGTCCCACCTAGGTTTTTGGGCCCCGAACTTGATTTTACATCATTGTAAAGATTTTTAAAAATGTGTCCCATAATTAACGCCTAAAAGGACTCATACGCCAGAAAGTCTCATGTGGCCCAAAATCAAATTTAATTTAAATTCTTGGTAGGATTTTATCTTCCTAGATCTAATGTCGGATTGTAGTGTTGTAATTTCAAGAAATTTGACATAAATAAGTATAAATACAAGGTTATTTCACTCATTTTCACCTAAGACTTTCAAGAGAGCATTCCTAATAGCAAGTTTATGATTACAATACTTCAAAAGATCATCAAGAGAGTTTACAAGAGTATTTATAAAGCATTCAAGGGAAAAATTATTCATCAATTGTTGCAACAATTCAAGATCCATCATCATGTCAAGTTTATCAAGCATCAAACATGTTGTCGAGCCAGTGTTGTGATGTTGTATTCAAGATCCAAGATTAAGCATTGTCCTACACTTATTTCAAGATCTATATCTACATCCTTCATGACCACTTCATGTTAGATTGATGATCTACAAGACATCATTCAAGGTATCATTATTCATGTTTCATGTCTTTATTTCATTATCTCATCATTTGGTTTGATTACCTAAACGGGGTTTGACCAAGGAAAACCCCCATTACCTAACAATCAATAATTTTTTCCTTCTCTCTACATGTTTGATTACAAACCCAGGTTTCTTGGATCTTGAACATCCTTCAAAGATTAGGTTTCAAAGTTGAAGAAATTCATCAAGTCATCACAAGGTTGTCATCTTCACTAAAAGTCATCTACAGGTTGCAAATCAAGGTTTCAAATCTAGAAACGAAGTGTGGAAGGAAGAGAAGAGATAGGAGAGAAAATTTAGGTCTTAACCCTCTAAAAAAGTTGAGTGGGACTAATACGCCACTTGTGGCATATGATTCCTATTATAGTATATTTTTCATATTTCAATTGTTTCAAATCATACACTGTCAAATTCTAGTTTTGGCACAGAAACCCTAGTCTGGGACTAAATCACCTAGACTGGCATATGAGTCCCAGTGGCCCTTAAATATAATTTTTTCATGTTTTTGAAGCTTTTTTGACCTCATCACTCTTCCAAGTGCACCTTTGTTCATTTCCAATTTTATATTATGTAATTCAGTTTCATTTCCTAGATCATCTAGTTAGGTTTTGCATGGTACTTTGCATATTGCATTCATTTATTGTATTTCAAAGCCCTAGCTTTGTGGTGAACCCCTCTTTAGCCTCTAATCAAAACCCTAGGACACCTTATTGCAAGATCTCTTCCCCCTTTATACATTCAGATTAAGATCGAGCTAAGGGCTGCCTTAAGTGAAACAAGAGTGCAAAATAGGAACCCTATCTCCTCAAAGGTAGAGTGCCCCCATCCTATTTTACGTTGTTTCATGAAGTATCAAAACTTTCCAACATTATCTTTATTGTAGCAACTAGGTCCATAACATCATTGAATGCACCTTGATAATTTATATGAAGGGCTTTTCTTCTTTTCTCACCATAGAGAATACATGTCCAATTATTCCTTTTTGTTTTTTTTTTGGGGTTAGGTAACTTCTAATAAAATTCCTACATTCATAAAATTTATGCTCATAATCCAATCTTCCCACTTCCTTTCTAGTCTTTTCAATAAGATGTTCAAATTTATAGCTTATTTCTTTCTCAAAATTTATCATGTATTCCATCAACTTTGATTCTAAGAGCTTAATAAACTCTTTGTAAGCTATATTAAAATTAAAAAAACAATTTTCTAAGGGAAAAAAATCATTTCCTATATTGCCTCAAGTGAATTTTATTTGATTCATTTTAAGCTACGACATGGTTTCAAAAGAGTAACCCTATTAGGTACCCAAAAAGGAAGAACATGCGGTTTCATTTTAGCTCTATACACTCTAATGATTGTCCTATAAATGTGACATGATAAAATTAATCAACCTAATTATGATCATACTATACTTTAGGTTCAAATTTTATCGCTCTCAAAGGTGTTAGAAAATATATTCATTTCATACCCTAGCATATTTAGAATTCTATGCATGAAATAGTGTTAAAAATATAATAGTTTGAATTTTGGCTTGATGCGTATCCCACACATATTTTCTTCTCTAAATTTTAATTATATTTTTTTTTTGTAATGACATGCATGTAACCTTGAGGTAAATTTCTCATGTCTTTCTTAGGATATAAGAAAACATGACATAACATACAATACCATCTAAAAATATGGGATTCTCTTGTCAAACTTAAGGATACTAGTTCCTTGTGAATTCCTTCCACCAAAAATTATGCAAAATAAAATATCCTATTAACATAATTATGTTGAATATCTACAACAATCATCATAATATGTAGAGGAATCTACACTTTATAGTCTATCCCTATAACTTGACACTTGAAGCTATGTATGAAATTCAAAAAATTTCTTCAAATGTATCAAAATTGAAAGGTTAAATCTCCTCTTTAAAGGAATTGTAATTTTTACCATATGCTTTCCTTAATTTGTGGTTTTTACCATATGCTTTCCTTAATTTGTGGTTAGGAAATCACTTAAATTTGTAACTACTCTTATACCTTATGTATTCCCAACATAGATCATCAATTTTTTTTAGTTTGCATGAGAATTTAGGTTAAAAAATTTCCTAATTAACTCCTTATTCAAAGTGAGAAGTACCTCTCCATTCTTTCCATACAATTTTCTAGACTTGGAATTATATTGACTACATAGGGCATGTATAAGGTTAGTATTGACAAATATATTTCAGATTACCAAGTCACCCAAGTCTAACAACCATATGTTAGATACAAGGGAAGGTCTCTTGGCCTAATAGTGACAATACTCAAACGTTTCTCAACCACTAAATAGGATGATAGCATCTCTAATTAGCTTAGATCTATCCTATAATCTATCAAAAAATATACCAATAAGTTGGATGTGCTTGGATTTCTTTGCAAATCTAGTAAATTAACTAATCAATTCATGGTCTAAGCTTCTTTTAACCCCACCATCTTGGGAGGAAACATGACTCATTTTGGGAAATAAAGAATTATTGAAAAATATAGATATTGGGGATTGATGGTAAATTGTAGATTCTTAAAATAAACTAGGTGTTAACAAATGTTGACTAATATATCCATGCAAACCCTATATTATAAATTTATGGAAAAATTTAGAGATTTTTAAAGGACTCACCCATTATCAACAAGGAAAACCTTAGTGGTGAATCTTTGTCAATTGGTGAATTCTAGAAATCGGCCAAGTCAAAATTGGAAAATTTGCGCAAACCAACAGGGTGTCCAAATTGCTTGGATTTTACGAATTATAGCTCCAATGCATGTCCATTCACCAATGAGTTTTTTTTATGAGGCATATTTAAGCAACAAATTTTCCATAACAAACTACACATTTCAAATGGTTCAACTAATATTTTCGCTTGGAATCTCGGAAGCATGAATAAAACACCCACATATTCACCAATACTATTAAAACATTGTAGCTAGACCCATTTCGCTAATTAAAATTTACAAATAGTTGCTTGTGAAGACCCATTTCACCAATTAAATTTATAAATAGTTGCTTATGAGGACCTATTTCGCCAATAACATTAAAAATTAATTACATTTGAGGACACATTTCGCCTTGAAAATTACAACGGATCGTTGTATAAGCATGCGGGATTCACCAAATTTTTAATATACCATTTAAAAATACCACATAATTCACCAAATATGGAATCATGGATTGATATAAATACAATTGAAAGTGTCATTTATTCTTACACATTTTTTTCAATTCTAAGGTTCTACTTCTCAATTTGAAAGTCAACAAAAGCTGAAAATGTAGACTTAAAGGTGAGTGATCATTTCTTCATAGTGTTATTAGTCATAATAATAAGTTTTCTTTATCTCTTTTCCATTCTTGCTTCAGTCTTAAAGATGATATTAAGTAGGGAATGGGATCTATATTCTCTATCCTTCTTAAACAAGAAGACATTTCTTTCCAGTTTTTATTCGAAGTGAGATCAATATGTCGAGCGTCTCGAGTAGCAAGGGTAAGGCTCCTGCCGCTCTTCAGGGTGGTGAAGACAATTTCACTGAAGAGACTGGGAGGCCATCAAAATTCCAAAAAAATAGGCGTACCATGCAATCTTACTTTGGAATTTCCAAAGCTCCTGATCCATCAGATCAAGTTGGAGCTACATCATCAACTCTTCCACCAAATATTAATGAAAAAGGAATTCACAATACCTCATCGCCACCGAAAGGTCAAGGTGAGATTGTCATTCAATTAAATGTATCAAATGAGGATGGAAATACTATAGAAGATGTTCCAAGGGATAGCCTAGATAGCCAAAATGAGATAATTGACTTGGATGAGGATGATGTTGGTAGCAAGAAAAGAAAAGGGAAATCAAAAGTGGGGCACTAGTGGGAAATGGAAAGGAATTTTCAACTTGGTTGGTTGTCAAAGTACCCATTCATTGTGCCAGTGGGGATTGACAATGCAAACGATATTGAAAAGGAAACATTGGCCAAATATATGATTTGTAGTTGGAAATGTGGAAGAGCCAAGATGATGCAGCTAAAGATTGACATTATAGAAAAGCATATAAGTAAAGTTCATGAAAAATAAATCATAGAAGGAAAGGAACAATTAGTCATAGGATGGAAATCAAAGGAAGAATGTCTTCATGTTAGGTATGTCATAGATTATGAAGAGCATGCCAAAAGAATGTCAAATATTGTTGCATGTAGAGGTACACTTGACGCTCAATTTGGAAAAGAAATGGAAGCAACAAATATGTCAAAAATTGTTCAAATGAGTGTTTTTTTTCATATTTTGTCCAGAGGGCATCCTATGACAGACTACCCAGAATATTCTGGTTTATTATCCTTTTTTAATGTTCCTCACTATCCATTCTCACATTCGTCAGTAAACGCTGGATGGGAATGGACAAACTGTCTTGCTGAAGTTGAAAAAGAAGATTTAAAGGAGAAAGTAAAATCTAGTCAAATTTCATTGCATTATCTTTAGATGAAGTTACTATGGTAGACAATACTTCTTGGGTCTGTATGCATTTGTATATTGTAGAATGACATGTTTTTCAAGCTCATCTTCTTTGTGTTTATAAAATAGATAGATCAACATCATAAAATCTATTTGAACTAGTCAAGAAATCTTTGAATGAAATTGTAGGTATGGATGAGTTGGTAATTGCCAAAAATTTGGTGTGTGTAGGAGATGATGGAGCTATAGTGATGCAAGGTCAAAGGACCAGTGTTTGCACAAAGTTACAAAATACTTGTGCACCATACATGATTGGCATTCACTGCATGGCCCATAGAATGAATTTATCATTCAAAATTGTAAGCAAGTTTCCCATAGTATCAAAAGTTGAAAATCTAATCCACAAGATCCATGCATACTTCTATCGAAGTCCCAAAAGTTTCACAGAATTTCAAAATTTTGCTGAGGGAATAACACCAAGAAACAAGCTTCTCAAGGATGTTGATACCAGATGGACCTCCCTGCATGGACCAACACAATGAGTTCTTTCAGAATATCAATCCTTGATTGGAATGATGTACGAGCATCGCAACATAGTAAACAAGGCTCCTAACCTCTTACATAGGTTAAGCGATATAGAGACACTCTTGACTTTAGCTAGTCTTCTCCCCATGTTGGATGTGATGAACAATCTTGTGAAGAAATCCCAAGATAGAACTATGTATATTAATGAATATGCCAATCTACGTAAATATACATGCTTGGCCCTCGATCATTTATATCTCGATCTAACACAAGAAGGCCCAAATTATTTCATGTGGTGGAAAATTACTGATTTGAATAATTTTGATAATTATTTATAGTTTAATGCAAGTGGGAACTTATGTATTTTTGTACGTGGATATGAGATACCAATGTACCATTGTAAGATAGTCAGGCGCTCTAGCAGAGAAGTAGCTATTAACGAGGAATATTTTAACGACATTGTTAAATTTGTTAGTGATAATTTAAAGGAAATTGCAAAATCTCTTTCCTTAGAGATTCTGAAAAGATTCCCTCGACATGAAATACTTGAAGCCATGGGTATTGTGTATCCTCAATTTTGGGAAAATTGAGAGAACCCAAAATATTTTCATGATCAAGTAAAAATTTTGATCAAACAATTTTTGAAAAGTGTAACATACAATGAGTAGAAAATAGAAGGAATTTTAAATGAAGCTAAGCTTAAAAAATAATCTAGGATTTTTGTAACATTTATGAGGGATGAGTATAAATCCATGGGCATGGAGAATGCCTTTGAATTAGGAACAATAAAAAAGGTTTGGACAAACTTACCTGTTAGATTGAAATATTGTGTGGTTCGATATTAGAATATTTCAAACTTGTTGATTTATGTCAAACAATGATATTGGGGTCGATGGAGAATGAGACAATTTTTAGTACATTGGGGTTTTTGAAATCAAAGCTAAGAAACAAACTAGACAAGAATTTGGAAATTTTCTTGAGGTTGAAAGGAACTATGTATAATGTCTTTAATTTTCCTTTTGAAAGGGCACTCACAATCTAGAGGTCCACATGTGAAAGAAGAAGGGTTGGGTTGTGCAACACTCCAATTCCAAATGTTGGTACTAGTGGAAGTGGTAGTGGGACTGGGATAGATGACATTGACACAAATCACGTAATGAATATTGAATTTGAGACACAGACCAAAGAAAATGAAGAGTAGACTAAGAATCAAATTCAAGATGACTCTTTTACTTTATCTCAAGATGAACGTCAGTTTGAGGACCCTAACTCCATTTGGGAAATGGAAGAGAATTGGTAGCTTTTAGGTATTTATACTGCACTTCATGGATCAATTTCCATTGTTCCATACTATAGTTGATGATATTTTATATTGTATTCAATGAAATTGTGAATCATTACACTTCATAATATTTTATTTTATATTGCACTTCATGAATCATATTCCAAACTGTAGTTGATGATATTTTATGTTGTATTCTATGAAATTATGATATTTTATATTTTATATTGTATTCCATGGTATTGAATTTGGTATGTGATTTTGCATCATTTTTAAAGAACAACACTTATCACACTAATAAATTCCTATTGCATTGCCATTCACACAATCTTTGATAAATAACTAAAAGGAATATTATTAATCCATTCCTTGAACAAAAGCTAAAAGTTCAACATCCATAACTTATAAGCTAACAGAAGCTAAAGTTCAACGTAAATAACTTATAAAGGCATCCACACAACTTAAACAATAAAAGCTTAAACTACCAAATCACCTCAATTTCATACCGATTCTCTACTTATTTTACAAGGTGGAAACTACCTTTTATGATATGTAATGAATAGAAATTCAGGTTATTTTTAACTAGAAAGATTTGAAAGGAATGCCAATATCAAACTATAAACTAAATCACAAAGACTTGAATCACTTTAGAACTAATAAATTTATTTAATTGAACTCAACCATTGCCATAAGTATTCATTCAAAGATAAACATATGATAGTAATGCAATCTATTAAAAATCCAGAACACCAACATAGATAACCATTGGCAAGATATTCAGAATAAACATAATAAATCCATACACCACAACACAAAGATTATGTCTGCATGAACTTCACCATATGAGTCTCTATATTGAAAGATAACTGTAAAACAAACTTGAAAGCATAAAAGAGTTTTTTCTCTAATGAGGAAAATCAATTTTTTTCCCAAAAGATCCTAACTGCATCGGCCAAACCCATATTTAAAGCATAAACCAATTGTCTATGGTAACAGTTTCTTGAAGACAAATGCACCCAAAAATAAAAATAGTCTTGAACTTAAAAGAACTAAAATTAAAGAAAGCATCATAAAATCCTAAAAATAACTATGCATCACTTTTCTACCTCATCTTCAGATTCATCTTCCAAAACTTCAACCGCTTCATGTCCTAGTGCCTTTTCCTATGCCCTCATCCTAGACCTGTAATCTCAATATCTAGTGGCAATTACAAATATGTCCTTGCTCCCTGGCGTTGTAGTAATTTGTAACCTAGTTCTCCATTTTCCCAAAGCAATTTTAGACTCAACCAACATCTCAGATATTTTCTCTTCTCTAGATTTATAAGACTTCAGGTGGATCTGCATTCCACTGATTTTCAAGGACTCCCATGTCACTATAGCAGGATCAACTATTTCTTTCTTGAATTTCTCTCTAAACTTCAAAGAGATCTCTTTTATATCGAGAATCCTTTCATCAAACTCATCAGTAATTTCCACTCCTAGAATATGACAATCTTCTTTAATTTCTCCCAACATTTCAAAATATTAATCAAGTGTTTTATTAATTTCCTTCACCAGATTATCATACTGTAGACATGCAAAATTAACATTATGCATTCGATCGGATTCAGTCAAATTAGATGTCACATTAGGACTATTCATCAATTAATCAAGTGCATTTTCATCCATTCATTAAATAATCTCAAGGTAATTTATCAAATAAGCATTATCATTCAACCTTCATCTTGCATCATCCATTTAATTAAATAAATCAGGACTTCATTTAAATCAAATCCTAAATCATATTCCATCATTTTCTGACTTAAATAAATCAATTATCAAAGTCTTGAAAGTCAAATCATCTAATCAGCATTAAATCAGCATAATCATCATCTAACCCTGATTAAATGTTAATCCCATCCCACTTGCATTATCTAGATATCTCCACTTGCACAATAAATCAATTTTATTGATTTATTAAAAACCTCATTTTCCCTCAACATGACAAGTCAAACATGGCATTTATTGCTCTTTTTCCTTGTCCCCCTCTCAAAATTTATTGCAAATTTGAATTCAAATTCTCCCTCTCATGGGCACTCTTCCCAAATCTTGCACAACCATTGACCACTCACCATTTGACAAGTGTCATCTTCTCATTAGAGGATCTTTAGTCCCACATTCACCATCTTGGCCAATCTATCATCAAGAAAATCTATAAAATGAGGCCTTCATTCTCATTCAAGGATCCACAATTTTATGCAAGGTTACTCTCTTCATTTGAGATTCGATCTTGTCCATTTCACTCCATCATCTCCATTTGCATTTTATCATCTTGAGCTTTGATCAAGGATTGGGAAAGGGTCACTAGCACATGTGACACCAATCCACTATGGAATAGGTAACTTGCTTTTGTTTTCATAATGCTTTAGTCTTTCTATTATCATTTGTTGCATTTGGAAGCATTCACAAGGTATTTCATAGAGGTATTTTGATAGAGTTTGCAAGGCACTAACCCATTGTTTGAAGTTTAGTTGTTTGCAGATTTTAATAGGATACCACATTCGTGCAAAATTAACATTATGCATTCGATCGGATTCAGTCAAATTAGATGTCACATTAGGACCATTCATCAATTAATCAAGTGCATTTTCATCCATTCATTAAATAATCTCAAGGTCATTTATCAAATAAGCATTATCATTCAACCTTCATCTTGCATCATCCATTTAATTAAATAAATCAGGACTTCATTTAAATCAAATCCTAAATCATATTCCATCATTTTCTGACTTAAATAAATCAATTATCAAAGTCTTGAAAGTCAAATCATCTAATTAGCATTAAATCAGCATAATCATCATCTAACCCTAATCTAAATGCTAATCCCATCCCACTTGCATTATCTAGATATCTCCACTTGCACAATAAATCAATTTTATTGATTTATTCAAAACCTCATTTTCCCTCAACATGACAAGTCAAACATGGCATTTATTGCTCTTTTTCCTTGTCCCCCTCTCAAAATTTATTGCAAATTTGAATTCAAATTCTCCCTCTCATGGGCACTCTTCCCAAATCTTGCACAACCATTGACCACTCACCATTTGACAAGTGTCATCTTCTCATTAGAGGATCTTTAGTCCCACATTCACCATCTTGGCCAATCTATCATCAAGAAAATCTATAAAATGAGGCCTTCATTCTCATTCAAGGATCCACAATTTTATGCAAGGTTACTCTCTTCATTTGAGATTCGATCTTGTCCATTTCACTCCATCATCTCCATTTGCATTTTATCATCTTGAGCTTTGATCAAGGATTGGGAAAGGGTCACTAGCACATGTGACACCAATCCACTATGGAATAGGTAACTTGCTTTTGTTTTCATAATGCTTTAGTCTTTCTATTATCATTTGTTGCATTTGGAAGCATTCACAAGGCATTTCATAGAGGTATTTTGATAGAGTTTGCAAGGCACTAACCCATTGTTTGAAGTTTAGTTGTTTGCAGATTTTAATAGGATACCACATTTGGCGCTAGAAGGAGGGCAACTTTTGATTGTTGGTAGAATCACCATATTGACAACTAAATTTTTTTTAAATGATTTGTGTTTTGAAGGTCCATTTCATTTGAATCACCATGTTTATGAATGCTAAGTAACATAAAATTTTCCTACGAACACTGTTTTTATCATTATCTTATCTGATTTCACCTTCACTCTTACTTTTACTTTGAGCACCATAATCATGCGTAGAAATGTTCTTCAGATAAAATAGGAATTGCATCTTCATTTCATTTTTTATTTTTATTTTTTTTGCTTTCAGCTAAGATTGTCGGTTTATATCGTGTACCTTCACTATCTGCTAGCAAAGGCCATGGGTTAGGTTCTATATCAGATTTGCACATTTAATTAAAAATCCCTGTGTTTATAGTAGATTCATTCTGTTCATACGTTGTAGTCATTTATCTTGTTAACATCTTTTGAGTAGATAGAAAACATGCCTCGTCTAGACGTCCACATTCTTTTTCCTCTCTATGTACTCACCAGTGTGGCTGCAAATGAAAATGTCTGACAAACATATTCTTTTGTCTATGGGAGCGAAGACAGCTTAAGAGGTCGCTGTAAACTTTAAATATATGGCGCTAGATTTAGATATTGTGTTGATTGAAGCTTAAAAAGAGTGCTCCATTTTTCTTTTTCATTCCGAACTTCATCTTCTAAGCTTCTTTAAAATCTTTGAAGAACTCCTTCTATCGAATCTGTTGTAGTTGGTATATTCTGAATGTTCCCAGAGTCCAGGATCTTTCCCTTTTGAAGATTGTTTGAGCATTACAATCATTAATGCTAGAACGATGAGAGAATCCAAATATTGATGAAGACAGCTGTAGAGATTCATTTGAATTCAAACACTCATGACCACTGCCCACATTCAACTAAAATGTCGCTGTTACATATCAAATCACTCGAGAATAGATCTCTATTAGCAAGTGCTCCATATCCGACCATGAGAGCGCTGCTGAGTGGTGGTCTCTTGTAGTGGCGGTGTTGGTGGTGGGCCAGTCGGCTAAGAAGTGGCATATGCCCGCCGGCCTTTGCTGTTGTTTGCTGGGAGTCATTACATTGTTGTCGAAGGAGATTCATCTGGTCCAGCCCAAAGTCTAGGGCCTCCTTCACAAGACTTTGATTCTCAAAGCTTATCAGATTGTTTGTAGTCTTTGCCCTGAGCATTACCATTCTTGATCGCCATGCATTGTCATTAAAAAGCCCGCTGTTCATATCAAATCACTCAAGAATAGATCTTTGTCAGCTAGTTGGATTCTTAAATAAGTGTATTAGCTGGCACCAGAAGAAAATAAAAATAAAATTAAAAAACGCATTGGAATGCATGCATGATGTGAAAGAAAATCTAGAGTTTTATTGAGCTAAAGATAGCGTAATTCAAAGCCCATGTCAGTTGGTTGATCAACTTCAGGCGCTTCCTAGTAGATGTCTTTCATAAATGCATTTCATCTCTATTATTTAAAATAAAGATCTGTCTGGATTTGTCACTTTATTCGATGCAGGTCATGATGACAGAAGCTCATTAAAGAGAAACTACTCAATGCTTATCTTGGCCACTCTGTTTTGCTGGCGTACCTAGTTTGCTTTACAAAAACTCAAAAATCTTCTATTGTCAAATATGATTGTGTATTAAGGATATATCACAAGGATTTTTAGTGTTTGTGGAAGATTGTATACATTATATTTGTTTCGTTAGGCTTTAGCACACGAGAGAACTCACTAAATTCACACCCAATAGCTGGAGGTTGGTCGCTCTTTGTTAGTAGTATAAAGAAAACCACGCCATACTATTTAAAAGGAATGAAGCTAACGTCTGCTTTCTTAAAGGAGAATCAATCAACAGTTGCACATGGGGGTAAGAATTTTGATGGATGTGATAGTGACTGAGAATATATTTTTAAAGTCTGCTATTCGGCATAGGTGAGAATATGGTAGCTTAATAAATGGCTAATAAATGTGTTTTCTGTTTCAATCTATTCGTATGATTATTCTGCCGCCTTCATTAAATCTCTATCAGAATTTTAAATCCCTTGGGGTGTCTTGTCAAAAAAAATTTTAAGTGTCTTGGCTAATTATTTATGTTTTAGAGTCACGCCATTTACACTTTTACATTTATCCTTGTTGATTGATATTTTTTATTTTAATGATCCTATGCAAGACTAATTTAGTGTGAAAAAAATAAAAAAATCCTTGTTACTAATAAAGATTATGTTGGTCTTTGCTTTATCTTCTATTTAGAATCATCCTACTATCAATGCTTCAAATAAACTTATTTGATCCTCATATGCTTATCTTTTTATTTTATTTTATTTTTCTATAGGTACAATGTGAAAACAAAGGACAACCAAGGTACAAGGAAAGCGAAAAGTCAACAAGGAGGAGGCTAGCAAACGAAAATGAAAGGAGAAGGATTTTTTTTTTTGAAAACACAATGTGTTTTTTAACACTTTAAGTGTTGATCAACACTACTTCACGAAATTGTTTATCTCTTCGTTTTAGAACACTAATTTTCATTTGGGTCTAAAACGAACAATTTGATTTTCATTGCAAAGGGCTTAAAAGGAATCTTAGGACAAACTTACTAGATTTCATTTTGGGCTAAAAATTGGACAAGCAATCTTCATATTTCATTTGGGGCTTAAAACGAACTCACAATTGCTTTGAAGGTTATAAAACGAACAAGTGTTTGAATTGTGTGGTTTTGTCTTTTGAGTGCGTATCCTCTCCCCTTTAAACCGTCGCGATCTAAGTGCAAGAGAAACACTCAAAGTACATTTTATTGCTTTGAAATTGCCGATTTGGGCTTAAAATTGACATCTTGTCTGAGTGTAAGTAGGGAATTTTCCACGTGCATTCTCTTTCTTTGTGCCATCAAAGATCGGTCGAGTTACTGATTGTGTCTTTGCTCGCTTTTGTTTATCTTAGAGGGCCTGCCTTGGGGAAAAAGTACTCACCCAAGCGACGACTCAACCGGTAACACTCTAAAGCCAAGAGTATTTCCAGCCGGGATATAAATGAGGGTTTTGGTTAAACACCATAATCACGTGGTTGGCTCTGACAAGATGGATCCGAAAGGGGACTCTTGCCGTATGGGTCAATCTCCACGAACGGAAAGTCCTTACTAGAACCCATGTGCTAGAATTTTCCAAAATCCTTAATCTATTTGTTGGTGCAAGAACGGTCATTCTGAAGCCACCCCACACTTTTACGATCTTTAGTAGAAATGGAAAACATGCCATGGGGGTTTCATGGGTGTTGATGCTTATTTGCCCGATTAGCGATAATAGTGCGTGGAGAGGTGATTAAGTCAAGCATCTAACCATCCGTAGAGATAAGTGTAGCTGGACTTGTCCAAGTGGGAATCAACAAATATTTTCTTACATCCATAGGGCTTGTAATTGTTCTTAGTTTGAAAGCCACAGTGTGTATTCGAAAACCACGCAAAACAAACATTCAACATGATTCTCAAAATTTCAAACCCTCTTTCAAAGACCAAACTATCATTGACTCAATCCATATGTTACTGCTTTCCCACTGCGGATTGCGTTAGTAGAGTTCCTAAGCATTGGATTATACCTCAATTTGTCTTCTTGAGTAAACTTTCAAGCCCAAGGAAAACCCTTGCCTTAAGTTCATTGAATTTCCACATAAAATATCTTGTGGGGTTTAAAGAAATTAAGACATTGGACATCTTAGTTTGAAACTTTAATCAAAGAGAGTGTTTTTGGTAACATAAATCCATTAAGCAAAGCTAAGCAAAATGAACTTTCATGTGTGTTGAAAACTCCAAATCCCAAAAACACAAATCATTGATTGGAAATCCAAAATGTTCAAATCATTCCTTGGTTACAAAGGTCTTTAGGAAGCATATGCATGCTCTTCAATACCTAGGTCTAGGAAAACAAAGTGGTCTTTTTAGGTTCATCTAGGGATCAAAAAAAATCAAACCTCTTTCATACATCTTTCAAAACATCAAATCCATCTCACAACTCATCTTTTGAAAAACCTTGAAATCATCCTTGAAGTACTAGGCTTTATGACAAAATCAAGCAATCATCCAAACTCATTGAGACCAAGTCCTTGAAAACATTTATCAAAACACCTTTGGCTAGGAATGTGTAAATGCATCCTTTTGCATATCCTTAGTCAAATTCATCCAAATCATCTTGTCTAGCTTAGTGTATGTAGATGAATCCTTCTCCATATACTTAGTGAAACAATCATCTTGTTTGGGTAGGTGTGGGTAGATGCATCCTTCTCCTCACACATATCCAAATCATCATCCTTTGAACACAATTATCCTTTAGATCATTATCAAACATCTTAGGGTTCCTTTTTGTTCAAAATCCAAAACAAAATCCAAATCAAGATCAAGGACAAAGTCTCAAAATCCAAAAAATCAAACCAATCAAAAATCCAAAGCCTAGTATTTCATTCAAGATCTATCAAAAGTCAAAACATCCATAACATCCATCTTTAAACATCACCATCATATCACCATCACATTTGATCCTAAAAGCATCCTAAAACTTTCACTTTGGGACATAAAATAGAGATTAATCCAAGGAATCAAGAGATTCATCTCCCATATTCTCGAAAATTGATCCTTGTTTTATGGTTCAAACGAGATCTCAATACAAGAAGAGTATGGAAGCCCACAAAGAAACTCCCGCTTCAAGTGACCTTAGCCAAACAAACACAGAAATGAATCTCGCAGAATCAAGCAATCCATTGATCCCCTCATCATCACAAAACCCACAAGAAGAAAATCAAGGGGAAGACCTCACCTTTGGAATGTCTCGCGAAGAAATAGCTGAAATTCTCCAAAATCTGGACAACCATAGAATCATCAACATCATGATGAGACTCAACCCTTCGTTGTACATGCTTGAACTAGCAAAACAAGGGGCCAAGTTGCCTTCGGATTTTGATGTGACCACTATAGTAGAGACATCTTTTCCACCAATCTCATCCACCATCCCCATTTCATCTACACCCCCATCTCAAAACATCACGGAAAATATCCCACAAATCACAACATCATTTGCTCCAACTCAACCCAACATTAACAAGGGAAACACATTCCTCAATGAACTCTAATCACATCCCCTTGTGAATAACCAAAACTTGGATGCAAACACCACAGTGGAACAAAACATCCTCCATAATCCATTACACCAAAATGTTCCTCTCACTTTACATTATGACCTATCATCAACATCTTTTCACGGAGCACCACAAACACCTCTTCTCACAAATTCACAAGAGGAGGGAGACATATTCAGACAAGGGGGCATTTTCAACACCACAACACTTTCGCAAGGATTCACCCCCCTTATATTTCCACCTCTTCCACCATCACCATTGTCATCAACACCACTCCTTGGTTTAGGGCTTCCCCCTCTACTGAGTATCCATCAAACATACATCCCAACCATCAATCAAAACATCTTGCCAAACGCTTAAAAAATATTGTTGACATCACAACAACAAACGACAAACACACAAGCAATGGAAACATCATCAAACACCCCCAAAACATTGCAAAGCATGGTCTCTCAAGGGCCATTCACATCAACGACGCCACTTACCACATCAACAACACCATCCACCAATCACCACATCAACAAGACAACACCATCCACCAACCAAATAATCAACACAACATCATCATCTACCACCATTCCAAATCCACCACCACCTCCACCACCACCAACGTTCACCACATCAAACCAATTCGACGCAACATTACAAGCCGCTTTTCAAAGAGGATACCAACAAGTGCAAAAACAAAAAGCCGTGCAACAAGCCGCACAAGCTGCATTACAAGCACAACAGGCACAACAAGCTCAAGCATTATTACAACAACAACAGCAACAACAAGCCGCTCAAGCTGCCCAAGCCACACAAGCATTACAAGCACAAAGAGTCGCTCAAGCACAAATTTTATTGCAACAACAAGCCGCACAAGCGCAAGCCCAAGCACAAGCTCAAGTGCATGCACAACAAGCACAAGCACAAGCACAACTTCTTGCACAAGCAGCGCAATGGCAAGCGTACCAACAAGCATTAAAACAATATCAAGAACAACAAGAAGCAATAGAATTGGCAGCCCAACAACAAGTGTTGTGGGAACAAGAACAAGCAGAACAACAAGCGCAGCAGCAAGCAGAACAACAAGCATTGTTAGAATAGCAACAAGTACAACAACAAGCAAAAATCCTAGCGCAACAACAACAAGAGCAACAACAAGCATTGTTCATCCAAAAGCAAGTAGAAGCCTACTTCGCCTGCCACAACATACCGATACCATTGAACAATGCACAAACCAACCCACCCATCCAAACCACGATTGCAACACCCCAAAACACATTCATCCCACCCCCTGATCCTCAGAATGATATGACGACACAATTCAAATTGCTCTCACAACAAGTACTTGATCTTCAATTAGGGCGAACAACCAAAATGCAAAGCAACTTGTGTCCCTATCCATTTGATAGGATCCTAGACATGAAACCATTCCCTAAGGGATTTGAAATCCCCAAATTTGACAAATATCGAGGGACGGGAAACCCTGAAGATCACATCAGGGAATTCCAGGTTCATTGTATGGAGGTTGCATATGATGATACTTATCTGATGCGGCTATTCCCTAGGAGCTTAGCAAGAGATGCTATAGAATGGTTCTCTCGCTTACCTTCAGGCATTAGGACATTCGAAGAAATTAGGGATGCATTCATTAGAAACTACGTATGTAACATTACAATGGATGTTAGTCTCGAAGAACTCTACGCTCTGAAACAAGGAAAGAATGAATCTTTCGCTTCATTTCTTCAATGATGGCGATCCAAGGCCAATCGGAGCAAATGGACCATGCCAGAAGAGCAACAAGTCTGCACAATCATTACCAACCTTGAAAGCTGCTTGTCATTCCACCTCAAAGTTTAGGGAATCACCACCTATGATCAACTAATCTCCAAGGCACTTAGCATTGAAAGAGCCCTTGCAACCCAACCCATCGAATCAACATCATATCACGAATCACAAAACAATCGCCCACCATCAAATTACAATGATAAACCTCGTACATGGGCGAGAAACAAGAACATCACTAATGATGGCGTCGTCGATGCCAAGGTGGTCATTAGTGGTCCACGCCAAAATACATCCGCACTGCAAATCCAACCACAACGCCAAAACACTCATCACACAACATATCAATCCAACAATAATCCCACCATCAATAACCTCAATGACCAAAGAGGACCACCTCAACGCAAAACATACCCCAAATGAAAATA
>VDFB02059783.1:0-11307 GCA_007258455.2 Sequoia sempervirens | reverse complement strand
CTTTGTAGATACAATTTTCCTTTTCCACCAATGCAAAATTCAACTATACTTTTACCAATACTCCAAAAGACTGAAGCGATAAGTGCAAATGCCACTGACATCTTTTCAAAACTCCAAAAAGCAAACTATGATGAAACATTCACTTTTCAAATGTTCTTAAAAGAGTTAAACTTAACTGACAATGAATACATTGAAGCTTTGAGCTCAACATTAAATAGGCCTACGCTTTTTTTACAAAGAAAACCATCACAAATATGGAACAATAGTTTTTCAAGGAAAATTCTAGATCTTTGGAAGGCTAATACAGATGCACAATTTGTCCTCAATGCATATGCTGCTGCAATGTATTGTAGCTCATATATTGCAAAAGTAGACAAGTCAATGACATATGCATTCAAAAGAATACGTACAGACCACAAGCAAGACAATATTGATGCAATACGAATGGTAAGCAAACTTGGAAATGCATGCTTAACTTGCAACAAATGTCATCACAACAAGCTGCACATATTGTTTTGTCATTGCCATTAAATTACAGTTCAAGAAAATGTATATTCATTGATACACAATCTAACAATGATCACACATTTATACTAAAATCTGTTAAACAATTGAGCAATGAGCCAGATGAATCAGAAAACGTTCTTGCGAAATCTATTATAGACTACTATTTAAAACTTCCTGAAACAATGGTGGACATATGTCTTGCAGAATTTGTTTCAAGATACAACAAATACGGTGCTACAATTGAACCAAAGGCCAAACCAAATGTGGTACGGTTTATCAATTTCAACAAACACTTTGATATAGAGAATCATTGTAGAGATCAATTGGTTCTCTATGTTCCATTTACCATTAATGAGCATACACTCAAACAAAACTTTGACTCTTGGGAACATGCATACGTGCACCATGGACAAACCATTCAAACAAATAGTGCAAAGTTCATCCACAACACAAACTCCGCATGGGGTGACATTGACAAAGCTATAAATGATCTTCAGTCTCTTGAAGATGAAAAGCTCATTGACCTAGCAATGCAAGCAAAGCTTCGCCAGAAAGAACTATATGACATACAAACAGACCTTCCAAACATAGGTCGTTCTAACCCAAATACCATGCATTCCAATGGATTTGAAATTGCAAAGCACCCATAGATTATAGATAACAATGAATACTACAAGTTAAGACGAATGTTAAATAAAGAACAACAAGCAATTGTTAGAGATGTTCTCATAAAAAAGATGAAAAGTCCACAAAAGCCATTGCACTTGTTTTTAACTGGGGGAGCTGGAATAGGAAAGACTTTTACAGCAAAGGCCATCTACCAAGCTCTCATTCGCATCTATAGCAATTTTGTTGACAATAATCCAGACAAACCCAAGGGCTTATTAACTGCATATACAGGTAAAGCAGCATATAACATAGGGGGATTCACATTACATTCAACATTTCACATACCTTTTAACACATCAGAATTCCTGCCACTGAACACTGAAGTGTTTGACACTATGTCAAAGCACTATGATCAATTGCACATACTTCTTATAGACGAGATATCATTAGTTGGCTCAACATTCCTATGGTATATTGATAGAAGACTACGAGACATAATGAAAATTCCTACAACATACTTTGGAAACCTTGATACAATATTTTGTGGTGACCTTTACCAGGCACAACCTGTCCTTGACTCTGTGGTTTTTGAAAATAGGCCTACTCCAATTGAATTAATGCCTTATAGTTTCTAGAAAGACCATATAAAGTGCTATTCATTGGTGACTACCATGAGACAAAAAGATGAAATATTTATTTCAATCCTTAATAGACTATGAGTAGGAATTCAGACAACTCATGACATAGACTATCTTAACAAAATTTTCTTTCGTCCTGTACCATTTGATCCATTGCTTCCACACCTTTTCTATAGGAGAATTGATGTTCAAGCACATAACAACAAAATGCTATCAATCATTCCAGCCCAAATGATAGTGCTAGATGCAATAGATGAACTTGAGGAGGACCTTAATGCAATATGAGTATACAGTCACACAATGACACTTCCATCACAAATATGCTTAAAACCAAACATTCTTGTTGAACTCTATGCAGGCAACTATAATGTTCAAGATGGCCTCGTCAACGGTTCAGATGGAATTTTTAAAGCATATACAGCACAAAACAATATTGATATTGTCTGAATTAAATTTAATGACCCATCAATCAGACACTATCAATGCACAAAACTAGCACAATGCTATTCTACTATCATTGACAAAGACTGGGTGCCTATACAACGCATTGCTAGGCCAATCCAAAAAATAACAACAAACAAGCAAATTACAATTAGAAAACAATTCCCAATACAAGTAGCATGTGCATGAACCATACATTGATCCCAAGGATTAACAATGGAGGCCTTGGCTTTTGATCCCACAGGCATTAGACAGCATGGGCTAACCTATACAGCTCTATCATGAACAAAATCAATAGAATCATTATTTTTGTTACAACCTTTAACTACAAAAAACTTTAAAGTTAAAAACAAAATACAACTAGAAATGTCTCGTCTCCAAACATGTGCACAATGGAAATTTGATAATCAAAGCACATGTTCAGAAAACAAATCACATTTGCTCCTATGTACATTGAACACTCGTAGCTTGAAAGCACATGCAGAAGACATTGTCAATGACTATGGCATAATGCAATCTGATATCTTGTGTCTCCAAGAAACACATATGCATCCCTTTGAGCTAAATATCTTGCTGCAGTATTTTGAGAGCTTTTCTATGCATAACATACATGGCATAGCAACTTTAACCAGAAAACATCTATTCCTTTCAAAATCAAAACAACATGAAACATCAAATATTGAAGCCATCACATCAATAGTAATTCTATCTAACAATGAACTCAATGTTTGTAATATTTATGCAAGACCTGCAACTGCCATAGATGAAGTAATCGCAATCTTGCAAATAATTATTGCATCCACAAATTCAGAAAACATGTTGTACATTTTAGGTGATTTTAATGTGAACATGTTTTCTGAAAGCAGAAGCAAAAAAAATACTTCACAGTTATATGCAGCAGAACAATATACAATTTATGTTGGACCAAGAACACAACATGGGAAAGTTAGTCATTGACCACATTTGGTCCAACACGACTACAAATATATGCTCTATCTATAAATCAGAAGCATATTGGACTGATCACAATCCAATTTTCCTAAAATTGCATGTTGCCCAATAGACAAATTCAACTTTATAGAACTTATAGTCTTATATCACTTTTATGCTTTGCAATGCCTTTTTCAATGCTATATCCATTATTTGCAGGAGATCTATGGATGAAACTAAAAGACAGTCAAAGCAAATACAAACCACACAAGAAGAATCAACACAATTATGGTAAAGCACTCATAGTATTATTCCTTCATACTCATTCACCCAAATCACAAATATTCAAATAACATTGTTCCAATTCTTTGCAGGACGCCAAAAGATGTATCAAAAAGACAGGAAAAACAAGTGCAAATTGCACAAGAAGAGTCAGCACAACGGTAAAGTGCTTGGTTCTTCATTGTACCGCCATTTGCCCAGCTTGCTAATATTAAATTAGCATTCAATTGACATTATCCTTGTTCCTTGTAGGACAAGAGTCAAGAAACCTAAGATTGTTTCAATCGAACAGCTAAATGCAAAAAGAGCTAGAGACACCTTCCAAGGTGATGTGCTTGTTGTCTACAAAGCAACATTGGATAAGGCCAACAAAACACGGGAAATGTTGTGTGCTGATTTAATAGATCACAAAGCAGAAATGACAATCACGTTAAATGTTAGTGGAAACCTTGTGTATAAACATGAGCCTAAAATAATCCCAGGGTCAACTATCTCAATCTCAGATTTCCAAGTTGCACCTAGGACAGATTACGACAGAGGTGACTGTGATTGCATTTTGATTTTAACAGACATAAGCACCATTGAAAACATCCCACGCCTCTGTCAAGAGTACAAATTCATTCCAAGTACGACTATCAGCCAGCTGCTAACAACTATAAATGAGTACCTAGCTGGCACAATAGCTGCGCTAGTAGTTGGTGCCAAGAAAATGGGTACCCAATTTGCAGTTGACATCAAAGATGGCCACAGTGACATAGACAGAGCACAGGTATTTCGGTCTACAAAACTTTTCCCTGTTCTTTCAGTGTCAACCTTTTCTCGTTCCACAGTGGTCTCTATAACAATTTCGTAACAAAATCTAATTCTCTCATTGAATCACAGGTGCTATTACGGTCAACATATGAGCAACAATACTTTGCAATCGAAGACCAGTTGCATACAAATAAAACACCTGCAATGCTTTTCAAGAATGTTGTAAGAAAAACAGATCAAAAGAACACGTTTCACACATGTCGGTCAACATTCATCTGTAACTTGAATGACAAAAGAAGCTTGGAAAAACTCAACAACCTGCTACATTCAACTTTTAAGGTAACGACATTCATTTTTTTTTGAACTATCGCATCCAAACCTATATTTTTTGTTTCCTCTAACAATTTAGAACCATATTCTATAGGTTTCTGGTACTCTAAAAGCAGCAAATGCATTTTCCAATCCATTTCATGCATGCTGTCCAAAATGCAAATGCAAATTCACTGGCTATGGCACACTCCAAGAAAAAACTGCTCACTGCAAACAGTGCAACCAACAAGTCAATTATACATTCTGTTTGCAACTTAAAACTATCATTACAACTTATGACAATCAAACAATTCAGTCTTCAATTGACCAGGTCACCATGCACTGTCTATTGCCCAAACTGCAAAACCTTAGCTATGAAGACTATATCAAGGACAAGTCAGCAGTGATATTCATCCTACGGGACTTCAGCGCTGAAGGACATTTTAGCCTTGACCAAAACAATGTCATTGTTGAAGCCATTTGCATTGGAAAATAGAGAGGAAACATCACCAAAAGGTAAAAAAGTCATTCATATGTAATCTTTTTCTCTTGTGAACCAGTGCCTCAAATCACCATCCATACAAACTATGTTTCTAATACATAGCATTTTCTTGGCTTTACAGGAAACTAGGAATACAGGAGTATAGATTTACATTGTTCAGACTTTAACTTTTTCGCCTTTCCATGCTCTAAGACATTTCACTGGTTTTGACATGTTAAAGACATCTTTGGTTTTAAAATACTCTATTGCTATTATACATTTAGACACTTTTATAGGTTACTATATTAAAGTCTTCTTGAATATGGACATCTAAAAATCTAATTTTGTTTTTGCACCTATGAAGACAGTGGTTGTCTATGTACATCTGACATATATGTTCAATAATTATTAGCCCTCCATGCATAATGCCATTCAAACTATATAGTTTAAATGTTTCTTTTTACATTCTGTCGTTTCTAGCTTTTCCAATATTTGTTTTCTATTTGTTATGTTTTCAAGAGTTTATGGTCACTGAGTAGCAAGAGTTTATGGTCACTAAGTAGAAGTTGTTATGGTTGCACACTCCAGACCCATAAACAAGTTACTTGAGGCAATAAATAGTTATTTTCTTCTGGCTTTTTTCATTTTATGCTATTAATGCAACCAAGTCTCAACACTGCTTTTATGCATTCTACTTTATAGTCACTTTTTCCATCACGCATTCTAATGTATAAAGTACATCCCTATATAGAGAAATCCATTTGTTGCTTTCGCTACATATATGCATATTTACATGTATATATGCCTCTATGTCCATATGCACATATGCACATTTTCATGTATGCATGTATTCATCTAAGCTTCTACGTATCCCTGTATGCAATTGCGTATACATGCATCCATGCATTTATGGATGTGCCACTCTAGCCTTGTAGCAATTTATTCTGTTCTATGGATATCGCATATAGGAACACTAATTAGCTCTTTCACCGTAGACAACAGTTGTTTTCATAAATGCCAAATTGAGCTTATATGTTTCAAGCTACATATATACTCAGACTTAAAACTACTTATTTATGATCTTTATTGTTCCATTTTCGTAGACATGTTACTATTGCAATCAAATGTGTAAAGCATTCATGTCCAAAGAAATTAGAAACAGGAGTGGCAATATGTTACACAACCTTATGTTATGCCTTTGTACCAGTTTTTTCATTGCATTTCAAGAAAAGCAGAAACTAAAATTTTACTCATATTATTTCATCTATGGCATTTAGAGCTTTTGCAATAATTATTACAGGCATAGAGTTCAGTGTTAAATAGTTGTATTGTTCATGTCATGGCTTCAACATTCTTCATGTCAAATTGCATTATGTGACAAAGTTAACATGTAAAAACCAAAGTGTCCATTATGAACACTTATTGCATTCCATGGGACCACATTTTTTTGAGCAGTTTTTTCGAACAATTCGCTTCCCTTGTGAATGCTTCCATATTTTGCATATGTGCCTATGAGCACATTAACTATAACAGTTCACAAAATTCCTTTATTCTTTATGCTTTCATCATAGCAAAAAAAGCTCAAAGCAATTGCAGACTTTAGGTTTACAGAACACAGGCTTATAGAACACAAAAACAACACACAGAAAGTAATAGGGATGCATAGCAAGTGGCTTATCTCTATATTAAATGACCAAAGTATCCTGCCCACATGTGGCCATCAAGCCATTCCAGTGCGTTCACCTCCAGCCAGATGCCATTTAATGCATTTAATTTGCATTCATGCATTGCACTCGCATTTTCCTGATATTTTAATGCATTAAATCTGCATTCATGGATTGCGTACCTCTAGCTGCCAACTTTTACACTATGCCTTTGCTTAAATTTATTTAATCATTTGATGCGTTCGCATTTTCCTGAATTTCTAAAACAAAAATGATTTATAAATCCACTCAGACAAATAGAAATATAGATAAATGCTAATCTTCCAATATTAAAATTAGCTCTCCAAATTCAAACTATACAAAAAAGAAGTAATATGTTATATGCTGAAGTGTGATTGGCCAATGCTCCCAGTTAAAAAGCATTCCCAGCAAATGCATAGGCAAATTAAAAATGGGTTCACAGGAAAGAGCTTTTGATTCTGAATCCATATGCATACTTTGATTAGAACTAGTGGCTGAAAGTACATAATTCATTGATACAAACTCAACGCATTGAATGGCATCCGACTAAAGGAGACGCTGTTTGGATTGCTAGTTAGTCTTTCAATATATAACAAGGTTCAAGGAGAAAACTCTTATTATCGCACATGTTGACATAATTTTGGTTCCAAAGCTCTCTTTATGGGACCACTTTGCAGTAATAAAAAATATACAAACTTTACAGGGCTCGCATGCATGAAGTAAAATGGACAAGAGAGTTTCTACATAATTCCTATCAAACACAGATGAAACCTTCTCATTTCAACAAGAAATTTGAATAGATAATACTAAAATTAGTTTAAAATATCAATTTATAATCAAACTATAAGAATTCCTTAAAGCACTATGAAACCCTACTTGCATTTCGCAATTGTGAACAAAGAAAAAGGTTCATTCTAGAAACTCACCTTGTACTCTTTTCTTGAATTTTTTTCTATAATTGCAGAATTTAGGTTTACATTGTTCCAAACTTGTCATTACAGCACAGGTTACTAACACATTGGTTCTAAAGCTCTCTCTATGGCACAACTCTACAGCAATTGAAGATATATAGTCTTTACAGGGCTCCGATGCAGTCAACAAAATAGACAAAAGGGTTTTTACATAGTCCCTTTCGAACAACATTTCATGCATCCACATTTATTCCATGAGTTTTGTCAAACACTTCACTTGCCTTTTGTATGCTTCCATTTTTTGCATATATGCCTATGAGGACGATAGCTATGGCATTTGGCAAAATTCTTCTATTTACATGCATCCATGCATCTTTCCCAGAGATACACATATACATGCATCCATGTGTACTGCAATACATGCATCTATGTATACAGATATACATGCATCCATGTGTACTGCAATACATGCATCTATGTATACATGCACCCATGGATATGTGTATCTATGCAACTTCTTATGCAATCCATGAATATTTCCATACATGCATATTTAAGCATTTATGTATCCAACTATGCATCCATCTATCTATCCATGCAACTATGTTTCTATGTATTCTTCTACCTATAGATGCATCCATGCATATATGTATCTGTGCTTCTATGTGCATATGTATACATGCATCTATCCATATATGTGTCGATGTATCTATGGATACATCTATTCATAGATACATGTATCTACGCATCTATGGATACCATGATAGATGTCCACATCCATGTATCTATGGATACATGTATCAAGTAGCTCGTTAATGTGAAATGTGCCCAAGGATAATTATACTTATTTCTCTCCTTTAATTGCTATATATTCAAAGACTAATTAGAAATCCAAACAGCCTCCTCTTTAGTCAGATGCCATTCAGTAATTTTGCATCAATGAATTATGTACCTTCAGCTATGCTTTCAAAGAATAAGTCGACAGTGTGTTGCTTTGAGCTTTTCCATTGTCATCAAAGCATAAAGCATAGATAGATTTTGTTAAAAGTCGTGATTATTGTGCCCATAGGCATAAATGCAAACAATGGGAGCATACATAAAACAAGTGAACTGTTTGACAAAATTCATCAAAGGAAAACTATTATATATGATTATTTGTTTACATATTCATTCATTTGTAGAAGAAAAAATGGGAAACTAATACAACAGTAAATAGTTATAACCCGCGAAAAGAATCAGACCTGGAACAAGAGCAACATCCAAAAAATTGCGCTTTAAAGTACCTAATGCACTAGAGAATTTATGATAGCACAATACAAATTTTCATTTGCACAGAGATAGACATATGCATTTGTAGCTATATGCAAATATGCATGAATACATCCTTCCATATAACATATGCATTTGTACCTATATGCAAATATGCATGGATCCATGTATACGTGTATTCATTTCTCCATCTGTCCCTGTTATTCTATTTTTTGTGTATACATGTGTCTCTCAGTGCATCCATGCATATATCTGTGAATAGCTCTACGTTTTTCTCTGTCCATGCATTTATTGTTTTATAATGCATCAGCATTTGCATTTTTTCGGTTTCATGACCTTCCATATTAATTGTTTTCATTTTGTGTTTTTTACAAGTTTTTGGTAATGCTCATCCGTCTTCATGTATCTCTTTGCATTTCTACTACAGACGGTCTAATCATTCCAATGGTTACATATAAGATGTTGGCTGCTCAAAAACAAAATGTACATATATTTACATATTTTAAATCTACATTAGCTTGGGTGATTTCTAAGACAGTTTATTATCATCATATTCTGAATTGTGTTCTTCTTGGAGACTTTTAGAGCTTGTCTCTTGAAAGTGACTTACTATTATCAAGTATTTGTAGTATTTTTCTTACTGTATTGTTTTATTGTGCAATTTGATTCATTACAAGTGGTATTACAGAATAATATTCGCACTATGAAGACAAGAAAAAATCATATATGTTATTTTAGAGTTCATTTTAGGAAATATATATCTCTCTAATTTGTTAAATATTTTTTCGGTTTTCAAATATTTTTCAAGGTCATATTCAAGTTATTGCAATATAAATTCTAAGGTAATATCCTTAAATATCATTATATTTTTATATCTATTCTTCTCTTGTCGCATTTTGAGGAACCTCAAGGATCTTGGCACCTTGTTCAGTACGAAGGAGAGTGAGAAATGGGACATGAGTCTTTTTCCTGTGTTTGTATTGAGACACTCAGCCCTATGATGATTTTAAAAAGCATAACCAATAAAAAACTAGACATTCTTCCACCCTTTGTTGGAAGAAATGATCACTTCATACCCTATTCATTCCATTCATTTCCATTTCTACCCTTCCACGTCCTTTCTTCTCAAATCAAATACATTTCAAAATCCATTTATATGTTTTCCTTGCATCACACCAATCTATTGCATTCCCTTTTTCATTCAATCCAGCTCCCTCATTCAAATTTTTATTTCTCGCATTTAATTTTAAGCATGTAACTCAAAAATGATAAATTCCTACCATTTACATTCCATTCATTCTCATTTCTAGGGTCGCACATCCTTGCCTCCCATATCAAATACTTTTCATACCGCATTCATATACCTTACTTGCATCTCATCATTCTCTCAATTCCCTCTCTTTGTTGCACTTACATAGCTCATTCTTCTTTATTACCCTTATATAGCTTTATCTATCTATAGCTCAAATATACCTTCATCCATCACAACAAAATTCACACCATACCAGACAGAGGAAAAAATGAAGAAAATATCAAGGTTATGCAATTAAACACTGAGGGCTTTCAAAATAACTATCATAACATCTAGTTGTATTCAAGAGTTCTTTTCAAAATGTTTTTTCTAAATCCTGTTTATTATAGATACCTAAGAGCACGTATCACAGTTTCTTGGACACTAAAATGTATCATCAGATTTAACAAATATTTCCATGTATACATGCATTCAAATGCATCGTTAGATATCCTTTATACACTTGTTCAAAAAACAATAATCTATTATTCTTTTGTTTCGATCATAAATGTCTTTTGTATATCTTTCAAATGCAAATTGTTTCTCACATTTCTAACTTTATGCACGCAGGAATATGTAGATTCTTGTTTACATACCAAATTACATGGGCTCATGTACATGTGGCTCCATGCATAGATGTTTGCATTCATCCATATATTTATGCATTCCTTCGATATATGCATTGCTAATAAATAATTAATCTTTCCTGTTTTCTTTCATTTAATACTGCAAATGCAAATTGTTTTTGACATTTCTAACTTTATGCACGGAGGCATATATAGATTCTTATTTACATACCAAATTACGTGGACTCATGTACACATCCATGCATGTATACATGTTTACATGGATCCATATTTTTATGCTTCCCTTCGATATATGCATTGCTAATAAGTAGTTTCTTTCTCCTATTTTCTTTCATTTAATACTGCAAATGCAAGTTCAGTCTCATCGTGCTTTCAGACTCGTTCAAATGTCGGGGATGCTTTCCACTCTTGTGTGCATTATGTGCACATCGATACATGTATACATGCATACATGTATACATACAGGCCTTAAGCATTGTTACAAATGTTTCTCTCTCATTAAATTTCAATGCAAAGTGCTATAAACATGTGAATTATTTAAGTGTGGCTACATTTTATCTTATGTAATAAGGTTCTTTATATCATTGCAAATGATTTTTTGTTTAATATATATA
>VDFB02059782.1:0-31961 GCA_007258455.2 Sequoia sempervirens | reverse complement strand
CAAACATAGACAAACAACACCATGTTAGTCTTCAAACATATCTAAAACAATCATTCCCCATGCAATTCATTTAAATGCAATAAACAAGAAAACAAAGATTGAATATCAAATGAAAGCTTATGGAAATCCAGCATCCCATGGGGGAATTGGTGCTACTTTGATGTGGAAAGTATCCCTTTCCCAATTCCTTTCAAGCTTTAATGATCAACATTGTGATCCTTGGTGAAATTTGCATTAACCTAGCTAAGATTGATGAGAAACGATGAAAACTTTGATAAAATGATGATGAACTTGCTCCAAATTTGTAGATAGTGATCTTGCATAAAGTTGTGGATCCAAAATTAATAGAGGATCTCTCCATTTATAGGAAGAAGGATGGAGGAATGGGAATCATGAAGGATGTGGGATTAAAGATGAACGAATAACAATGTGCCACTTGTCAACATGCTATTGAAGAGAGGTGGAGCACATTTTGATCAATGCACGCTAATAAATGCAATTAGGTGGAAATTTAAAATTTGAAAGATGGCTTGTGGAGGAAGATGTCAAACAAGAGTTAATGCCACTTGGCTCAAGAAAATGACTTATAAGAGTTATACATGTCATATTGGAGGACAAGTCATTTTAGGAGGTAGATTTTAAATTGGAGGAATATTCCAAAGGGATGCCATTTTTGAATGAAATAGAAGAATTAATAACTCAATTAAATTGATTTACTTGTGCAAGTTGCAAAATCTAGAGGATTTGGTAGATTAGAGCTAGAGTTAATTAGGATTTAATTAACTTGGATGGAGATTAGTTTGATTTAGCATTTGACTTAGATTTTTGGATTTATTTAAATCAAATGAGAGGAATAATGGAAATTAGATTTAATTTTAAATAAAGTTTGATTTATTTAATTAAAAGGGATGATGTTAGATTTAAATTAAATAAAGGTTAATTTATTCAATTTAAAGGAGATGACCTTAGGATTAAATAAATAGAATGATTTATTTAATCAAAAGGGGAACATTAGGATTAATTAAATAAAATGATTTAATTAATTAAAAGAAGATAATGATTTAATCAAATAAAGTGATTTATTTAATTAAAAGCAGAATTATGATGAATTAATTAAATAAGGATTATTTTATTAACTAGTTAATAAAGAAGTGATTTAGGAAGAACCAATGTTAGTGAATCAGGATCAAGTGGATGATATCAATCAGCATAATTTGAACATCTACATTTTTCCCCTCTTTGAAGTAATGTACTTGCTGCTTTGGTTTAAAGAATAAACTTGTTGAGATCAAAATTCATTTTTATTTTTATTTTTCCAAATGCCCAACTGTTGCCCCAGTGGAAGAATTACACTAGTATACTACCCCCTCGAGAGATCGGATGAAAATTTGGATTTTTGGGTGATCTCGCAAAAAAAGAGGACAAGTCACACGACAGGTCTAGAAAGGCTCCAGGATGCTGAAAATGTGCCAAAACACAAAAGAAAGATGCAAAACAAGCCTCGGTTGGGAAAAAATGAGGTCAAGGGCACAAAACCCTAGTTTGGCAGCTAAAATGGGGCAAAATCCCCTAATTTTTATGCTTAAGTAGCCCTGGAGGGATCACTTTCAATTCATTTTTACATTCACACTTTGAGAATTTCTTTTTTTTGAGCTCTGACCCTCCTGTAGAATGGCACAAAGAGTGCTTCCCTGACACATTTTTGAGCGAGTTCAAGTGTACCAGCAACCTCCAGGTGCAAGACCAACAGTATGTGATCCTAACCCAACATTTAATTTCAATTTTTGAGCACATTTATTACAATTAAAAGGTCAAACTTTGTCCAATGTCACTATATAGCAACGTTGGAAGTGCATAATCGGCGACCCTATGGGTCAAATAGTGCCCCTAGTGTTCATTGCAACGCTGCATCACAATTTAGCTTTAGGGGTCCAAATTGTAAAGGGTGATGCCAGTGTGCCTAGTGACGCCGCACATCTATTAGGTTTTTAGGGTTTTTGGTCAAACGGGCCCGCATGTGCAAAGATCGTCGCCATTGCCTGGTATGCATTTTGAAGGGGTCAAGCATCGCATTTTTGAGTTTGCAAAGGGAGACGCCTTTGCAGCTAGCAATGCATTTGTGGTTCTTGTGTTGAAAACTCCAAACAAGATCATATTTTTTACGAATTTTGACCTTGTGACTTTATGAGTGCAGGAGGATAGAGAGCCTATGCATTCATGTGAGCATCGACCCTCGGTGTTGAGAAAATTGAGCGGATTACATGAGTTACGATAGGAGCACCTGGTGAGATCGGCCTATGGTACGTTGCTTACACACCCACCATGAGGACCCATTTGGCGATGATGACATCATTGGCCGAGCGGTGGCATAGCGAGACTTCATCCTTTCACCTTCCTACCAATGAGGCTAGTGTCACACTGGAGGACGTTTGGTGCATCTTCCAATTTCCCATCCATGGTAAACGATTGATATATGATACCTATGCCGATGCCGATGCATGTCTCAAGATCCTGGAGGTTGAGAAGCTCATGCTCTCTAAGGGCTAGCTTGATCTGGACTACTACAGATGTCGGGTCAGGCTGATTATTGCTATGATCATTTCAAGATTGGTGGCTCTAGATCAGTGGGGCAGATATTTTAGTTTGGGATGGGGCCTAGCCTGGGAGCGGATGTTGTAGGAGAGGATATTGTTTCCCTAGGGACCAGTGATGCTGGCCTCTTTATATCATGATCTTCATGAGTTCCCCTATTGTGACAGCAGAGCGATTGGTGTTGGCATCACACTTTTACATATTTGGGCCTAGGAGCACATAGTCGTGCTTTGACTGAGGGATACGGTGGTCGCTGTTGATCCTAGTGACCTAGCAATTTGGAGGTATAGGGGCAGCCTCACTTTTACACATACAGGATAGCTTGGCCTACCTCACTGGCACCGTGTTATGGATGAGATGACAGTGTTCACTTAGTGACCATGGCTACACATGCTTGCTTGGTATGATGATGTACAATAGTTATTTTATGCCAGACAAGATCGGCTTATGCAGGGGTGCGAGCATACCATGATCGAGCGCTACCTACCAAAAAGGGTAGCGAGACAGTTCGGGGATGTGCAGGATTGCCTCGATGATTAGTATATGGCTATCTTCACATGCACATCTAGAGAGACTACTTGGGGTTGGATGATCCCAGTGTCTGACATGGTCGATTCATTTAGGCAACTAGTAGTTAGGCCATGGGCCTATGCGCAGGGACAGGCATATCCAGGCACCACACATACCTACGATGACTAGTTCAGGCCTCCACTACAACTCATAGTTCCAAGGTTAGTGCTTCCACAGAGGAGGCCACGAGGTAGGACAGTAGAGCGGGGATAGGAAAGATGGGTCCTAAGGGCACCCAGAGGAGGAGATAGAGGAGGAGGAGGTGGAGGAGGAGGAGGACCACCTCCTCACTAGCCAGACTCGAGAGATGAGCACCAACAGAGGGATCAGCCTAGGGATCAATAGCCACTGCTGAGGGACCTGCAGCCACCACAGAGGGATCAACATCCACCGCCACCATATCAGAGAGAAGCCCAAATTCAACAGCTTCAGGGGTAGATACAGGGGCTCCATGCTTAGTTGCATGTAGTTATAGCAGAGAGGGACTAGGCCCGACAGCAGGTCTAGGCCCTCATGACAGATCGAGACCACGAGCGCCAGCAGAGGCAGGTGATAGAGCTGTAGCTGGCCCAGGTGGTCAATAGGTGACATCAGCTAGAGAGTATGGATGCTGCATCACAAGGAAGGACAGTCCCACCGCGAATGTACCGTGAGGTAGTATGGGAGGTTGAGTATTATCAGCTTCACTACCGACAAGTTGTACCCTCAGTAGCTCGGGTACCAAAGTACTCCTAGCAGACTGGCATGAGACGGGCAAAGGACCAGCCAGAGAAGTAGGCAGGCAAGGAGAGTAGCAATGAGGGCTAGCTCACATAGTTTTGATCAGCATTTTGGTTCATTTTGAGATCCACGGGCTCCATTTTTTATAGCCCCTTGGGAATTGTATACACTAATTGATACACATACACATTTGATCCTAATTTGTACCATGACAATTACATTTTTTGATATATATACGATATGATCGATTCATTATGAGATGTGTCCTATTTTATTTGTGCATTATGGGCACATGTATTTGATGTGCAATATGCGATGTGATGTGATTTTATACGATATGATGGGATGATTATACAGACATTTTATGGATGTCATGGATGCATTTCTTTTTGTATTTTTTCTATGCACTTTTATGATGGTGATGTATGGAGTATGGATGCATGAATGCAAATGTTATGATATGAAAATGATTTTAATATGCTTAGACTAACAAATCTATATATTATGCCTCTAATGGATGATGTTATATGTTATGATTATGAGATGTATGGGATGTTGTGACATGGTCCTTTTCTTTTTCATTATCTTTTTCATGTATGATATAATGATGCATATATGGATGATATGATAGTGCTTATATGATGATATGACAATGCTCATATGATGATATGATGATGCTTATATGATTATGCAATGGATGCAAATGTATGATTTATGAGATGCTTAGACTAACCAATCTATATTATGATGGAAATGATGGAAATGCAATACATGTGAGATGATCAATGTTTTCTATTATGGATGATATGTAGTATGCTGACGGTTTGTGGATGTAGGATGGATGCATTGGTGATGTTTAGATTAACTACATCATGATACCATGCTAGCGCAAATAGAAGAAAGAAGAAATGAGATGATGATAAGAGGATCCAACAAGTCCATGATCTACGAGACTTTATTAGAGATGATGATGATGATGATGATGATGATGATGATGATGCTTTGCTTATTAGGAATTGGGATTTTAAAAGGGCTTACTTACCTTATGTTTGATAATACACATAGATACGATGCATCAAGGTATAAAGAACCTAGATGGCATTGCACCTAGTGTGATGGAATTTGACTCGACAATTAGATAGGAGTATTCTTGTTCACACCTCGCATATGGAACCCTATTTAGAATACAGTTTAGATATTCCAAACATCTCAGACCAAAACATAGAAAGCAAAGCCTTCCTATGTGGTCAACAAGACACCTAAAACACCCTCCATATAGACCAAACAAAGTAAGCATGACCAAGGTTATATTACAAGAATATCCAAAAAACACAGTAGACAAACGATAATAATCATTGCCCCATTCCTTTCTCTCTAAATCCCTTTGTTTTTACATCATTGAGAGGTCATTGGAATGAGCGCAATAAGATAAATCAAAAGACAAAGATCAAGTAAACAAACAAGCTAATCTTCTTCATACTGCTAGCCAAGACTAAACTACGGTGATTCCTGATGTTGATGTCCATTGTAGGAAGGATGCATCCTAAGACATGATGATATCAGATGATTTGGGATAAACTAGATGATGAGCTATTACTACCAAGAGTTGACCAACTTGTTTACCTACTGACCTAGACTTGAGACCCTTGACGATTGATTTTTCACTTTGTAACCTGCTAGACTTGTTTTTGATTGTTTTACCAAAGGTTGAGGATGATGATGACTTATTATGAGTGGATGTTTATTTCAGGTGAAAATGAGATGGGATGGATGGGTTTTTTTCAAATATTTGGATGTTTTTGGTATTTTTGAAATTTTTTGAGGTTGTTTTTGGTATTTACAAGATTTTACAAATGTTTTGATTTTCCAATTTTTCAATTTTTTTGTGTTTTCTGAGATTTTGACCAAGAGACTAACCTAAAGACCTATCCTGGGGGCCTCGAGGGCTAGTTAAAGATTATCCTTGCCTACATTATACATGCAAAGACCATGTAGTTTGACTGACACAAACTCAATTATTTGATGAGATATGAACAAATGGATTGCCATTTTATTGTGACAGACTCCTAAAGGACTGACCTAAGTGTCTCAGGGGATGACTAAAGATCAACCTTGCCTATGTTCAGAGCTCAGAGACCCGTAGTTTGACAAGACGACTCTATTTTTTATTTTTTCTAACTTTTTGACTTGTTTTTGGGCTTTTGATATGATTTGCATGTTTTTGGATTTTCTAATTTTCTAAATGTTTTTGGATTTTTTTTTTTTAAGGAAGACTTCAAGAATATACACAAATCTAATTTGATGCAGGTATAAGAACATGCCCCAAGCGTGATGCAATAGAATACTCCAATAAAGGCACCTGGACAAACTAACCTTGGGAATGGGCCAAGTAGTACTAGGAGGGATCATGATACGACCACAAGATCAAGCTATGATGCGAACACGGATGGGTGATGGATATATGGAAGCATGATGGATGAATGATGAAAAACAAGCTGCAGAGATCATGGTGGATGGAAAGTGCTTATTTACACGAGGTGCCTGTTTTCCAATTTTTCACCAAGGTACTTGCCCAAAGCACCACCGAAGTGTTTTTCACTAGAGGACGATTCTTTTCTTTATTGTTTTCAATCCTTTTTCTAATTTTTTTGGATTTTTTTAATTTATTTTTTTGTATTTTTGGATTTATACCTTGCAAGATTAGGCATAAAACTTTTTGAGATGGGAGCTATTCATAGGATCTTGCAGAGGTTCACCTTCTGGTGTGGATAACTGATATGACCCTAACTTGTAGCTTGCTATGATGACGAAGGGTCCCAACCAATTGGGTTTTTTGGTTTGTTTTACACTGTAACCAGGTTTGTCTTCTAATCTACCTATGGAATTGCCAAATCCAATTAGGGGTAGCTCGAAGGACCTGGACCAACTGACAAGGACTTTAAAATGCCTCCTACACTTTAGGCTCTGCAAGACCCAGGAGGGTCATCCCTTAATGTGTTTATAACCTCTGCACCAATATCATAAACAACATTAACATATAACAAATTATCACACTTAATAGCTCAACATAATAGGATAATACTAAAATAAATTGGTTGTTTATCAGTAGTATCAACTATTTGGAGCATGAGATAATTACAACACAATCCATAATATAATTTTTCATTGATTTACAACTTGTAGCAAGCTCTAGGTAAAGACAAACAAATATTGAATTATACGAATGAGTACAACTTAGATTAGTGTCATATATCCATTGGGGAGTCAAATTCACAAGCACCTAAAGGTATATGACAGATTTAACACATAACATATGAAATCCCTTATAACATTGCATTACAATCTCATCAGTATGCATTCTAACCCAATACTACTTACCAAATCCCTATACAGAACATACCCACCTATAATCCCATTCAAGCATTTTAATTAATTCCTTGAATTAAAGCTAAAATAAGGATCATACACACCACAACAGTGAGATGAATGAAACAACCCTTAGTTATTTTATTCAAAGTTCAGATATGCATGTACAATGGAGAGACATGAGCTTGAATTTATCATTTCAACTCAAATACTAGTACTATTATACAACATTAAATCCTCATAAATTCAAAACCTGTTTCAAACTTACACAGAACCTAAATTGTATTTATCTCTAAAATCATCTATATTTACAATGTATTCTGCAACTTCACCTAGACTCGACCAAGAATTGTCTAACTTGCTAACCCTTACTTCTAGCCTTGAAATCCTTCTTATAGAGAATGAAGGAGCAAACAAGCATCAGGCCAAAAGGGTACACTTGTCACCAGTCAAATAAAGCACCTGGTGAGCTAATACGTATGTCACCAGCTGAATGAAACACCTGGTGATATTCAAAAATCAGTTACAATTGCAATCATCCTGGAGAAATCACTGATCTCTGGTATTCTTCATCAATCAATGGAAATATTTGATGCAGATTTAAATTCTAGCCGTCGATCCTTTAGTTTGATCAAATCATCTAACGGATACCTTCCAAACAGTCTGAGATAATCAACAATGTGACAAAAAGGGTCCCACGACACCATACGCTGCGAAGGAAATCCATGTGGCGGTTGCTCGCGATATCGCAATCCTAAAAAGCACCATCGCGGGATGGCAGGCAACCATTGATCTTTATCATCGGTGAGATCTCGCTCCTTCAAGATGGTCGCCATCCTTTTTATTAACTGTCGAGCATATTTTCCCTCAAGATTATAACATCTGCATTGATTTAAAGCACGTCCATCTCACAAGCACTTTAGTAACCTGCCTTTTAATGCATTTAAGGCCGGATAGTGTTTCCTTTATTCTTTCAACTTCATCGGATGAGACACGTGGTGCCCGCCCGTGATATCGCAATCTTGCAATTTCTGATCACAGGATGGCGGGTAACGGTTGAGATGCGGTCGAACTCAACTTCTAATCTCCACCATAAATCTTCTTTGATTTTACTCATTTTTAATAAATTCCACCGACCTTGTCAAATATTTCATTTTAAATGTTTTGCTTCGAAAGCAATGAAACATTTAAAATATATCGCACAAGAATTTCCTCGGGCCCCACCTTGTACATGTGGCACCCGCCCGTGATTTCACAATCAACCAAAGCACTATCACGAGATGGCGGGGAATGACTCAGATCAAAGGACAACTGATGAACGGTCGCACAATGTTGATCCCCTAGATGGGACACGTGTCGTCCGCCCGCGATATTGCAAATCTTCAATTCCCAATCACGGGATGGTGGGCAACCATTGATATCTGAAGGCGATTGATCAACGGTGGCACGAACATCATCCCTCTACAAAATAAAACATTCATTAAAGGGAAAGGGGACATTACTAGACCAACGGTAAACAACAACATAAGTTGTTTTAAAATAATTTAGCACGAGGCTAACCCAAACTTAGGAAAATAAAACCCGCGGAGGAAATTGAGACCAAAGGGAACTAGCCTAGACGAAACGATGGGCATAAGATGTTTTAAAAACCCTTCAAAAAAGGTAACAACGAAATAGATCCCGACCAAGGCATAAGTATCATGAAGACAAAGCTAAAACCCTAGCCCTTAGAAATTTTCAAACACCATGAAAGACCATTGACATAAGGTAGGGCATGATTGAAACATTAGGAACAAAATTTGAAGTTCCATCAGGGTTCAAACTTTCCCTTGCTATCTAGATTTGGTACATTTTTCTAATTCTCCTTTAACACAAGATCTCTGACTTGAAAGGTTTGACTCCTAATCTTTTTGTTGTAGCTCCACTTGAGACAGTTTTGGTAGACTTGCAAATGGTTTAAGGCATCCATGCGCCGCTCATCCAGCAATTCCAACTCATTCAATCGTGACACCCAATATTCTTCATCAGTGATGAGATTCTATAATGATATTCTTAGGGACGGGAGCTCGATCTCAATGGGGAGGATGCCTTCTGATCCGTAGACCAGGGAGAAAGGGGTTGCATATGTTGGTGTGCGAATACTTGTTTGGTAGGCCCATAAGGCAAGATTCAACTACAAGTGCGACTCACGACCATCTTCATTGACTGTATTCTTGAGGATTTTTAAGATGGTCTTATTTGTAGCCCCAGCTTGGCCATTACCCTGGGGGTAGTATGGAGTGGAAAAGCGATGTTGGATATTAAACTTTTGGCATCGGTCTCAAACATCCTAGTTTTTGAAAGGTGTTTGATTATCTAAGATAATGGCTTGAGGGACACTATAGTAGAAAATTAGGTAGTTCAGGATGAACTTACAAATCTTCTTTCCTATGATATAGGTCATGGGAATTTCCTCTACCCACTTTGTGAAATACTTCGTGGCAGTGATGATGAACTTATGCCCATTGGATGAGGTACGGGTAATTTTACCAATGAGATCAAGCCCCCACTGTGAAAAAGGCTAGGGTGTAATGATTAGGTGGAGCTCCTAAGTTGGTGCATGGATGAGGTCCCCATGTTATTGACATTGGAAACACCTTCGGACATAGTCGTGAGCTTCCTTCTCCATTGTAGGCCAATAGTACCCAGTCCTCAATAGTTTCTTAGCCAAGGTCATACCACTCGAATGTGACCCACAAATGCCATTTTACACCTCAGTTAAAGCAGTCAAAGCTTCATCAATGTTAAGGCATCATAACAAGGTTCCCTCAATACTCCTATGGTATAGGGTGTCTCCTAAGTTAACAAAGTGGGATGACTTCTTGACAAATGTTCTTTTAAGGTTTGAGGTTATATCAGTGCGAAGGACTCCTATTCTCAAGTAGGTGTATATATCATGATACCAGGGATCACCAGGACGAACAATTTCACACGCAAATTCAAACTCTGGTACCTCAAATGCTGGTACGAGAAGCTACTCTACAAGGAATTCTTGCTTTGGGACATTGTGTGGGATATCCAATAGCGATCAAATTGTTTCCATAGCATCTGTTGCTCTATTATTTTCTCTTGGTATATGCTCAAACATGATATCAATGAAGCAATCTTTGAGACTTTCCACTAGTTTCTTGTATGGATTCAACTTGTTTTCCTTCATTTCATATTTTTCATTGACCTAGTTAATGATGAGTTGCAAGTCTCCATAGACTTTGAGTGCCATGATCTGCCACTATATTGCAATTCTCAGCCCTATAACAAGAGCCTCATATTCTGCAATGTTACTTGTACAAGGAAAAGATAGCTTATATGATTTGGGTATGCAATCTCCTTGTGGTGTAATGAAGAAGAATCCAACTCCTAACCTATGTTGTGTGTAGGATCCATCAAAACACATTTTCCAATGATCGGTAATGCTTAAGTTAAAGATGGACTCATTCGGGAACTCTGATACAAGTGGGTTTTCTGAATACATCAGTGCTTCTTCCAATTGATCTACAATTGATTTTCCTTTAATGGCCTTCTTTTCCGCATACTCAATGTCGTGTTCTATCAGGATCATCACCCACTTAGATGTTCACCCTGTGAGCATTGCTTTAGAATGTAGATACTTAAGAGGATCTATCTTGGTAATGAGTTTTATCTTGTGTGCCAACATATAGTGTCTGAATTTTTGTGTTACGAACATGACTTCTAAGTAAGCCTTTTCGATGGATGTATAATTTAGTTCATGTCCCACCATGTTTCTACTGATGTAGTAAATATCCATCTCTTTCCAATTTTCATCATGTTGTGTTAAGAGAGCACCAAGAGCTGTTGGTGCTGCCGATATATACAAGATCAATAACTTTCCTAGAATTGGTGGCATGAGAACTAGTGGTATGAGCAAGTACTCCTTGATCTTGTTGAATTCCTGATCACATTTCTTGTCCCATTTGAATGCTACCCCCTTGTAGAGTAGATGATAATATGGGATAGCCTTGTCTTCTAGTTGTGCTATGAATCAACGGATGGACTGGAGTCTTCCTTGCAAACCCCTTAACTGCTTCAATGTCCTTGGTGCCTCCATTTCAAGAATTTCCTTGACCTTGGAAGGATATATCTCGATTGTAACTTACTTGAGTGTACCCCAAAGACACTTTTTTGGATTTAGTTTGACCTTGTACTCTTCTAGTATGTCGAAGATGGAGCTTAGAGCTGGTATGTGATCTCAATGTTTCTTTGATTTGGCCAAAATGTCATCCACATAATCTTCCACAGTTTTGTGGATCGTATCATGGAAGATTAGTTTCATAGCTCTTTGATAGGTCACTCATGTATTCTTCAACCCAAATGGCATCATGTTGCAATAGTATGTTCCCCATGGACAAGTAAAATTTGTCTTGTGTTGGTCCTCTTTTGCTATCATGATCTGATTGTACCCTGAGAATCCATCCATTAGTGATAGCATTTCATTGTCATATCCACAATCATATCTATGTTTGAGAGAGGTAAATAATCCTTGGGACATGCTTTGTTCAAATCTCTAAATTCAGTGCAGATGTGGATGCCCCCAATGAGCTTTGAAACATGTACAAGATTTGAAACCCACTCTGGACAATCAATTGGTCGTATGAAACCGGCATCAAGGAGCTTCTGTAATTCCATTTTGATCAATAATGTTATTTTTGGATGCATCTTTCTCAACTTTTATCTTACTAGCTTTGCCTCTAGATATATAGCTAGGTGACCAGTGCACCACAACTTTTGGATCAAGAATAGGCATGTCGGCATAGGTCCATGAAAAAATTACTTTTCTTTCCCTTAGGAATGCAACTAGGAGTTCATGTTCTTCTATCAAAAGTGATTCTCCATAGAAGGTTATGTGTGATGTTTCTTTTTTCCCTAGGTTGATTGGATTTCACTTCTCTACTAAGACTGTTGACTTCTCCTAATGAATAGCACTAAGGGGAATATTGAATCCTTCATCCTCTAGTGCCTCAGAGAAGTTTTCACCATTGGATGCATCCTTTATTTTTACTATTTTTTAGTTTGAGAGTGCCACAGTGTGGTTTTCACTCAAATACCTAAATATTATTCTTAAATTTTAACTTTTTTGACTGAAGGATTCAATTGTTTTCCCATAATAGAAATGTGTGTCAAGCTCAATGTTGAATCCAGCTTTGTGGTCTCCATATGGTATAGAATCCCACAATCCCATGAATTATGAGAGGGCCTCATCGTTTTCGAACATGTCTAGAATCGGTGATCCTCGTTGGTCATAATCGATGAGTTGGGTATAGAATAAGTTTATCTCATGGGTTTTTTTTTTTGACTCAAGAGACAGGGTACTAATCATGTGAAGGGAGGAATCCTCGAATAGCATGGGTAGGTCGGTTATGGGATCTTCATCATCACTACTGCACATATCAGTTATGTCAAAGGTAAAGTTATCTAAGGGAAAACCTGTGGATACTGGTAACTAAAGGGGAGCTTTGAATTTTTTAACTAGGGACGCTCTACCAAGTATGGTTACCTTCAGATGGGTACATTCGAGGCCAAGATTCCTTATATGCTTCTTAGGAATGATGGGTTCTAGAAAACCATTGTCATTATGTCTGAGTTTCTTGTTTTTGTTATAGCCCATGCCAAGCATCATCTACAATCCTTTGTTGTCATCATCCATGGGAAGATCAGTCGTAGGCCTATTATCTTGGTATAGTATACTTGATGGGTCCTCTTTGTCTACCACTTCACCGCTTAGTTCCTCCCAACCCCTGAACCTGGATGGGTCTGCTTTGAAAGTTTGGGATGAGGTGTTATTTGGATGTGGTTTCCCGTGTGATCTAGATTATTGTGGTAACTCTCCTATCACAAAGGCATTCTTCTTCATTTTGTAATCCCCACACCCATTTTCTTGGACAATGACTTTGATATCAGAGATATCAGGGATGGCGGGTGTCTTTGTCTCAGAAGTGGAGGCTAAAGTAGTTGGGTCTATAAATGGAGTTGTAGGGCCTTCATCATTCTTTGGGACTTGGGGGATTTTGTAGTACTTTGCTTCCAGATTCTTGTAATAATAAAAAGGCTCAGGATCACCATGGATTGTGACCTCTTGGTTTTGATAGGGAAACTTAACACACTGATGAAAGGTAGATGCAACTGCTTGCATCCCATGGATCCATGGACGCCCTAGGAGGATATTATAAGGTAAATCGAGATCAAGGACTTGGCATGTGGTTTCCATCATGGTTGGACCTACTTGAATAGGGAGTTGAATAGTGCCTTGAGACACTCTTTCCTAATCATCATATGCCTTGATTGTTATACCTTTATCTTTTTCAATGACGTCCTTGGAGAATCCCAGATTCTTTATTAGCTTGAGAGAACCGATATTTAGACCTGCACCCCCATCCACCAAAACCATTTTGACTTTGTTTTTATTGACCAAGACCTCGAGATGGAGTGCATAGTTATGAGATGGTTGCGTTGGGAGGTCCTGATCAAAAAATGTTAGGAGACGGGGCATGGTAATGTGTCCGGCCATAGCTTGGAACTAATCTGCATCAAGCTTTGTGGGGACAGTGGATGAAGCCAATGCTTCCTCTAGGATTATTCTATGTGCAGGTGAGATCTTTAGTAACTCCATGATGGAGATCTGAGCAGGGGTTCTTTTTAATTGGTCCAAGACATTATAACCATTGGGAATGAATTTTGGATTAGAGTTTGATGCCATGGATGGTTGGGATGGTCCAGCAATGGTAACCTTATCACCATGTGTGGTGACTCCACAATCGGCTTTGGCTCCCTTGACGTTAACAACAGTGAACCATTCATCTAAGGATGCCATGACATGATCATAAACATGGTTTACATTGCCATACTCTACCTTTCCATGGTTTTTCCCTTTATTGTCGTTTGGCATTAGATTCGCGTATATCTTCAGGTCTTGATTTCCTACAGGTTGTTCAACATTTATGATCTTGTCATCAATAAGGTCTTGGATCATATTTTTTTAGTCTCATGCAACTAGTCATTGTGTGCCCCTTGATTTAATGAAAATTGCAAAGGTGATTTTTCATTATACCATGGTGGTTTCACTTGGGGCTCTTGATAATTCTCATAAGTGGGGATTTTAATGAGATTCTCTTGTACCATTTTTTTATGACAAATTTGATTGATTCCCCAAGGGTTGTGTATTTTCATTTGGGGGGATTTTTTTTCACAAGGATGGTCCCCCTTGATTATTCAGATTGTTGAAAGCTTGATTATTGGGTGGTTGTGATACCACATTGGATTGTGTGTTGTTTTAGTTATTCTTTTGCGGTTGTTGATATGTTTGTGTGTTTTACCTTGGATCACTTATTACAATTTTGGCATCAACGACACCATCGTTAGTGACATTTTTGTTTTTGGCCCATGTGCAAGGTTTTTCGTTATAGCCAGTTGATGGGTGATTATCTTGATAAGTAGGTGTTCCCCCTTGTGTGATAAGGTCTCTTTTGATGTCGAGTGCCTTGGGGATCAACTGGTTGTAGGTGGTGATACATTGCATTTTTAGATGGAAGGACAAAGTTCCTTCAATATTAGTCATGATGGTGCAATTTTTTTGTTCTTTAGGCATGGTCCACTTGCTCCTGTTGGCCTTGGATCACCATCATTGTAAGAAGGATGTAAATGTTTCCCTCTTAGCTTATTTGAGAGTAGATAGTTCCTCTAGACTCACATCCATGCCTATGTTGAATGCATAGTTATGTATGAATGCATCCACAAATTCTTGGAATTTTTTGATTTCAGTAGGAAGGTGAGAGAACTACTCCATTATAGGCCCAGCCAAACTTTGAGGGAATAGTCGCATTAGATAAATTTCTTCGTATGCAACTTTCATGCAATGTACCTAGAATTCCCTAATGTGATCTTTAGGATTACCCGTCCCACGATATTTTTCAAATTTAGGGATTTCAAATCCCTTTGGGAATGGGACTATCACAAGACTTCTATCGAATGGATAAGAGCACAAGTTCTTTGGTGTTTTTGTTGTTTTCTCTGATTGGAGGTCTACCACTTGTTGTGAGAGAAATTCGATCTATGCCGACACATCACCTTGTGGATTAGGTGGTGGGATGAAAGTGTTTTGAGGTGGTGTGATCATTGGAGTGATGGGTGGATTTCTTTGTTTGTTCATGGGAGTTTGTTATGAGCCTTGCTGTGCGATTAATGCTTGTTGATATGCCTAAAATTGTTGTTGTGCCAACAACGCTTGTTGTTGGTCTTTTTATTGTTATGCCAACAAGGCTTATTGTTGGGCTTGTTTTTGTTGTACCAACAATGCTTTTTGTTGGGCTACTAATTGATTTGCTTCTTGTTGTGCTTGGTATTGTTGTAAATCCTATTGATAGGCTTGTTGTTGGGTTGCTTGTTTTTATGCTTGGTATTGTGCTTGTGCTTGAGCTTGTTGGGCTTGATATTGCGATTGAGCCTGAGCTTGAGCTTGTTGAGTTGCTTGTACAGCTTGGGTAGCCTATGTGGCTTGAGAACCCTATGTGGCTTGTGCAGCTTGTGCGACTTGTTGTTGTTGCAATAAAGCTTGGGCTTGTGCAGCCTATTGTGATTGTTGTGTAGCTTGCTATGCAGCTTGTCTAGCTTGTTGATTTTGAAATTTTTGAAGTGCCTTTTGATAGGCTTGTTGGGCATCTTGCAATGTGATTCTTTATTAGTTTTCCATGTTTGGTTTTGGAGGTGGTGGTGGATGGTTTGGAATGGTATGAGATGTCATGATGAGAGTTTGAGGTGGTTATTGAGGTATCATTTGATTGATTATAAGAGGTTGTGTGGTGGATGGTGTGGTTGATATGATAAGTCCTTGGGAAACCACATTTATAGATGGTGTAGTGATTGATTGGGTTGTTTGGATTGTTGCCACCTATTGTTGCGATATCGATGGCATGATCAGAGGATTTGATATGATGGTTTGATTGGTTTGATTGAGGATTGGTAAAGGGGGTTGCCCTAAACTAAGAATTGGTGTGGATGTTAGTGGTAGAGGTGGAAATGGTGGGAAGATAGGTGGTGTGTTCTCTTGAGAAAATGATGATGATGAGGGATCAAAGATTTTCCATTTTCCAAATAATCCACCTTCTCCTTGTGAGGTCATGGGGAGAGAGACTTGTATGTTAAGAGGATATGTCAGTATTGCAGAGAAAGCAGATGGATGATTGACATCATGAAAGACAAGTGGAACATATGGGTTTTTTGGATCTTGAGGGACGGATTGACCCAAGAAGGTGTTTGCATCCAAGTCTTGGTTGTTTACAAGGGGATGTGTTTGAAGAGCATGAAGTAATAAACTCCCCTTGTTGACAATTGGTTGAGTTGCAGCAAGAGATGATGTGGGTTGAGGGATGGATTGAATGATGCTTTAAAAATATGGTGTGAATGAGACCAGTGGCATAATACCAATAGGTTTCTCCACAATAGTGCTTACGTCAAAATTAGAAGGGAGTTTAGCCCCTTCTTTTTCTAATTCTAGCATGTATTGAGAAGGATTGAGTCTCATCATGGCATTGACAATTTTGTGAGTCTTGGGATTTTCAACCATTTCTATTATTTCATCTTGAGTCATCCCTAGGATATTATTAGTGATGTCCTCCACTTGGAAACCTCCCTCTTGAGAATCTTGTGGAAGTTAAGGAAGGTTGAGTGGGGGATTGCTCAATCCAATGGGATTGATTTTGGGAGCGGTTTGACTCAAGTCACTTGAAGTAGATGTTTCTTTGTTGGTTTCCATGTTCTTCTTGTTGTATAAGAGTGAATTTGCACCCTATGTACAATTCCCATTTTTACCTTTTTCCACCTTAGAAAACCAAGTTCAGAGGCTTAATTCCACCTAAGCCCACTACTTGTATCACACTTGGTGCCTGTTTTGAGCGTCAGTGGAGGCGTTTCTGTCGAGGATGCTTGCACAGCACGCAGACATTTGTGCGATGCACTTGCGTCCCTAATAGATTCCTGCATCTGGAGCCTACAGAGGCATTACACTTCCCATTGGGGGTCAATTTTTAATGCCCTCCTCAACCGGCTGACCTGAATATGGTCGTTTTCTTCCTCATTCCTTCATATTCAGCCCTTGAACTTGCATTTGGGGGTTGGAAGATCTCTTCACCACTTCTGGACTTCATATGCAAGCTTCACAATCTCACTCCAAACACTTTACACTTCACAATAGCAACATCAACACTCCATCATGTCAGTAGAGAAAGTTTGGGACCACACCATTGCAACAGAGGCTTGAGTTCCTCTCATTTCTCCCCCAAGCAGCCTTGAGTGCTCTTGGTGGAGGTGGTAAGCGTCCCTCTCCTCTCCTCTATCATTTGTTTGAGTAGAATAGTATTGTTTTGTAGTTCTTGTGTTTTTGTTACTTTATCTCTTCCTTTAGCTATCTGTGGAGGTGGGAACACCAAAACAGGTTCTAATTGAGGCAGGTTCCTTTATAGCCCCAACAATTTCTCTCTCCCTCTTGTGTGTAGGTTTTGAAGGAATTTATTTGGTGGAGGCTTCATCACTCATGTGGTTGTAAGTATTTCTTTCCTTTCTTCTTCTTAATCTTTATTAGTTTTTCTTCACTCTATTTCAATTCTGTCACTTTCCTACATTTTAAGATTTCTTAGCAATTCGAATAGAAGTAGTTGAACTTTAAGTGTTTTTTGTGATAAACTCACTCTCTGATCCATACAGGACACCCGCGTGCCTCTAAGATGCCAGTGTACCATGTTGTCATCCACTCTCTATGCTGACATCCTTTGGCTGAGAGCCCGACAGTTTGTCCAGAGAACCTATGTGACCTACTCTTTCAAAATCTGAAACTTTTGCACTATTCCATTGAGGTAATATAGGGCAATTCACCCCATGAGGATCTTTGAGTGAAGATAACTCGTGAGTAGCGAATCTCCCTATATCACACTTGTGTTGAGATCTAGTTTGAACCATAAAATAGGGATCAATTTTAAGGAATGTGGGAGGTGAACCTCTAACTCCTTAGATTGATCTAAACTTTAGGTACAAAAAAGAAATTCTAGGATATTAAGGATCAAAGGTTGATGATGAGATGAAAGATGGATGATGTGAATGATTGAACTCTTAAGAAATATTGAAGGAGATACTAGACTTTGAGACTTTTGAATTTTTTATTTTGGATTTGATTTGGTTTTGACTTTAGCCTTGATTTGGTTTTGATTTGGTTTGATATGATTTGGTTTTGATTTGGTTTGATTTGATTTGGTTTTGACTTTGTCCTTGATTTGGATTTGATTTTGATTGTGTATTTTGGATAATGAACTCATAAACCCTAAGATGTTGGATGTTATCAAGGGATAAACTTGTTCACAAGGATTGATAATTTGACTAAATGTATGAAGAAGGATTCATCTACACACACCTAGTCAAACAAGATGATTTTTATTTGATCTAAAGGATTTGCCAAAATTCTAGCATAGAGATTTTCCAAGATTTCCAAGAGTTGTTTTTGAGATGATTTTGATTTGATGTTTGAGGATCAACGAAGTGTTGATTTTCATCCTAAGTGAACCTAAAGAGACTTTTTCTTACAAGACCTTAGTATTGAAGAACATGCTATACTTCCTATGTGAGAAACTCAAACCTTTGAAAGAGACTTGGGTTTTAACAATAGTAAAATGAGTACAAGTTGGGATTATCTTTTGATGTACGCTTGTAAAAGTTATAAACCAATCTTTCCCTAACTTTGTAAAGCATGGACTGATGTTTCTTGAGAGCTTTTGGACTAAGACCTTTGGACTTTGGTTTTTAGATTTTGATCTTTTAGGAAATAATTTGAGAGAACACATGTGTGGGGTTCAATTGTTTCTTATCTTTGCTTAATGAGTTATTTTTACCAAAAACACTTTCTTGCCTTAGCTTTTCAAACTAAATGTCTAATTTCCCAATTTCTTTTCATCCCACAAAGTCCATTATGTGGAAATCAAGGAAATTAAGGCAATAGTTCCCTAATGTTGACAATAGTAAGAGAAAATTGTGATGTAAATTCAAATACTTAGAAGCCTCTAAGGATGGAATTCTTAGGGAAAGCAATAGCACTTGGATTTGTCAAAGGTATTTTCTCCTCCTAAAGGGTTTGAAATTTTGAGGATTTTGTTGAATGTTTTTTTGATCCAAGCAAAGTGTTTTTATTCCAAAATGATGCACAACCCTAGGATAGAAAGAGACAATTTTTGTTGAGTTCCCACTTGGATAAATCCAATTGCGCCTATTTTTAGTAGATGATTAGAAGCTTGACCACACTAGCTCCCCTCCATGGCACACACTTCTTGGGTCAGCCAAGCTTTAGCTTATAGAAAATAGAGCCACAAACATGTTAGGAGTCAAAGGTGATCAAAATAAAAAAGTACATGTTGAATTAAAACTAAAAAATGACCTTTTACCCAACTCCAGCATCACAATCCACGGAGGCATCGCAGTTTGAGGAAATCAGTGTCGCTCTAGTGAGGTCAGTGTCACTCTGTGGAAAACCAAAGACTATGATTGCATCACAATTTCTCTTCAGCGTCACACTTTGGAGTTTGTCTAGTTTGGCCTTAGGAAAATGACTTTAGCGTTGCGTTTTGGAGTGTTGACAACGTCACTAAATAGTGACACTAGACATATAGCATCATTGTTTGCACCTTTCAATGTCACTCTTTCCTAAAGACACAAAAATTTAAAAAAATTGCAGAATCTTGATAAAAAAATGTGTTAATTTCTCAAGATTCGTCTTCCTTCTAGCATCAAAATGTGAATGGCTAATCTAGACCTGCTCAAACATGGACAAACAACACAATGTTAGTCTTCAAACACATCTAAAATAATCATTCCCCATTCAATTCATTTAAATGCACTAAACAAGAAAACAAAGATTGAATATCAAATGAAAGCTTATGGAAATCCTATTTAAAACATTCAAACCAGCATCCCATGGGGGAATTGGTGCTACTTTGATGTGGAAAGTAGCCCTTTCCCAATTCCTTACAAGATTTGATGATGAACAATGTGATCCTTGGTGAAATTTACAATAACCTAGCTAAGATTGATGAGAAACTATGAAAACTTTGATAAAATGATGATGAACTTGCTCCAAATCTATAGATAGTGATCTTGCATAAAGTTGTGGATCCAAAATCAATAGAGGAGCTCTCCATTTATAGGAAAGAAGGATGGAGGAATGAGAATCATGAAGGATGTGGGATTAAAGATGAACCAATAACAATGTGCCACTTGTCAACATGCTTTTGAAGAGAGGTGGAGCACATTTTGATCAATGTGCAAATAAATGCAATTAGGTGGAAATTTGAAATTTCAAAGATGGCTTGTGGAGGAAGATGTGAAACAGGAGTTAATGCCACTTGGCTCAAGAAAAAAGACTTGTAAGAGTTATAAATGTCATGTTGGAGGACAAGACCTTTTAGGAGGGAGATTTCAAATTGGAGGAATATTCCAAAGGGATGTCATTTTTTAATGAAATAGAAGAATTAATAAATCAATTAAATTGATTTACTTGTGCAAGTTGCAAAATCTAGAGGATTTGATAGATTAGAGCTAGAGTTAATTAGGATTTCATTAACTTAGATGGAGATTAGTTTGATTTGACATTTGACTTAATTTTTGGATTTATTTAAATCAAATGAGAGGAATAATGAACATTAGATTTAATTAAATAAAGTTTGATTTATTTAATTAAAAGGGATGATGTTAGATTTAAATTAAATAAAGTTTAATTTATTCAATTTAAAGTAGATGACCTTAGGATAAAATAAATAGAATGATTTATTTAATCAAAAGGGGAACATTAGGATTAATTAAATAAAATGATTTATTTAATTAAAAAAAGATAATTATTTAATCAAATAAAGTGATTTATTTAATTAAAAGCGGAATTATGATGAATTAATTAAATAAGGATTATTTAATTAACCGGTTAATAAAGAAGTGATTTAGGAAGAACTCGATGTTAGTGAATCAGGATCAGGTGCACGATATCAATCAAGATAATTTGAATGTCTACAATAGATTTGTTATTGTAAGTGTCTTTTATAGTTTGCATTACCATCTCATCATCAATTAGGTCATTTAGAATAATATAGATTGGTTATTCTAAGCATCTTTTCTAGTTTGCATTACCAATTCATCATCATTCAAGTTGTTTAGAATAATATAGATTTGTTAGTCTAAGCATATTTTCTATTGTGACAATATAGATTTCTCATTTGACAACTTTTGTGATATTCCTGACATGATTGATCATGGACCTACTGCAACAATAGCCAACTCTAATCCTTTTGGAGAGGTATGTGACAGATTACAATAATATATATTTGCTATTGTAAGCATCTTTTATAGTTTGCATTACCATTTCATCATCAATTAAGTCATTTACAATAATATAGATTGGTTATTCTAAGCATCTTTTCTTGTTTGTATTACCAATTCATCATCATTTAGGTTGTTTAGGACTAGCTCAACCAACCAACCCTTGACACTTTCAAATACCCTTTATGCCCAACTATAACATACTTCAAAAATTTAGTAGGTTCCTTTGAAACAAAGGCTTCAAACTAGCACTCTTTTGATGTCCAAGACTCTAAAATAGGCCCATTTTACAAAGAGACTCATATTTAAACACTTCCAAACCTAAAATTTTGATGGGTCAGCATTAAATAGCCTACCAAACCACCAAAACCACAATTTTTTTGGTGAGATATGCTTTGTAAAGCTCTATTTCAACAAACCCTCATTTTTAGCAACTTTCATGATGTTTTTAAGCAAATCAGTGTTTCCAACTTTGCCACACCCTATCAACTCATCAAACACATCTATAGGACTTGGAAAAGATTGATCCAACCTTAAATCTTGTTGCCCCCATGTTTCATTGACATTAGCATGTTGCAACCACCATTTTTCACCTAATTTCACTCATTTTTTTCCATACATGGCAACTCACCAACTCAACTACAGAATTTAGTAGCTCTTTAAACCCACATAGTCACCTTATACAGTCCTAATAACATCTACCATGGCCATACCATCAAGCTACAGACCGTACAATAGATGGTATGGCCATTTTTACATGTTTAAGGATTAAAAAACATTGTTTCAGACTCTCAGACCTGCAGGCTTATATTTTGCTCTCATTAGGAATCACTTTGTATTCATGTGTGTAGTTCACAACTTAAGTGTATTTGAGTAAATGAATCACTTTTTCACTTACTCACGAGGAACAAAACGAACCCTAAACCACTTTGCACCTTTACATCGCATCCATTTGACCATTTTTCCATCAACTAAAAACCTATCACCATGAGAAAATTCCTTAGAGATATCAAAAACAAAGATAGGTTATTGTAGAGGGTCCCAACACAATCCCATAGCCTCAGACAAAGATTCTGTAAGGATCACGGTTTCTGAGAAATAGTCCTTCAAAGATTATTATCTTTTAGCACTTTGGACTCTTAAGGGAAATCACTGGTCCAATGTAGCTTAGAGTGATTCAATGTATTTAGGTGCAAAAGAGGACCATACCTAGTGTAAACGTACCCATACAGACATGTTGGAACAATTTTTTTGGTTGTACGAGTTGTAGAATGAAAGGTGCACCACTTTGCAACTTTATATTGCTTGCATTTGACAACTTTTCCCTCAACTGAAAACTCATCACCATGGGAAAACGTCTCTGAGATAGAAAAAATTGAGAGAGGTTATTGTAGAGGGTCCCAACATGATCTTGTAGCCTTAGACAGAGAGTCTATAAGCATCATGGTTTCCAAGAAATAGCCCTTCAAAGATTGTTGTCTTTTAGCACTTTGGACTCTTAAGGGAAATCGTCGTTCCAATGTAGCTCAGAGTGATTCGGCGTATTTGGGTGCAAAAGAGGACTATCCCTAGAACAAACATACCCATCCGAATGTGTTGGAATAGTCCATTTGGCCATATGGGTTGTAGAATGAAAGTTGCACCACTTTGCAACTTTACACTACTTGTATTTGACAACTTTTTTCTTAATTGAAAACTCGTCACCACGGGAAAATGCCTCTGAAATAGAAAAAATTGAGAGAGGTTATTGTAGAGGGTCCCAACACAATCTCACAGCCTTAGACAGAGATTTTGTAAGTGTCAAGGTTTCTAAGAAATAGCCCTTCAAATATTTTTGTATTTTAACACTTTGAACTCTTAAGGGAAATCGTCAATCCAATGTAGCTCAAAGTGATTTGGTGTATTTGGGTGAAAAGGACGACCATCCCTAGCGTAAACATACCCATCCAAACATGTTGGAACAGTCTGTTTGGTTGTACAATTTGCAAAATGAAAGTTGCACCACTTTGCAACTTTACACTGCTTACATTTGACAACTTTTTCCTCAACTAAAAACTCGTCACCACGGGAAAACGCCTCCAAAATAGCAAAAACTGAGAGAGGTTATTGTAGAGGGTCCCAACATAATCCCATAGCCTCATACAAAGATTCTATAAGCATCACGGTTTCTGAGAAATATCCCTTCAAAGATTGTTGTCTTTTAGCACTTTGGACTCTCAAGGGAAATCGTCGGTCCAATGTAACTTGGAGTGATTCAGCGTATTTGGGTGCAAAAGAGGACCATATCTAGCATAAACGTACCCATCATGATGTATTAGAAAAAAAAAATTGGTCGTACAAGTTGCAGAATGAAAGTTGCACCACTTTGCAACTTAAACTGCTTCCATTTGACAACTTTTCCCTCAACTGAAAACTCATCACCATAGGAAAACGCCTCTGAGATAGAAAAAACTGAGAGGTTATTGTAGAGGGGCCCATCACAATCTCATAACCTCAAACAAAAAGTTTGTAGGCATCATGGTTTCTGAGTAACAACCCGTCAAAGATTGTTTCCCTTTTGCACTTTGGACTCTTAAGGGATTTCATCGGTTGAATGTAGCTCAGACTACTTCAACCTATTTGGGTGTGAAAGGGGACCATACCTAACCTAAACGTACCCATCCGGATGTGTTGGAATATTCGATTTGGTCATGCGAGTTGCAAAATAAAAGTTGCAGAAAAAAACAACTTCTAGGCTGCCAGTGGTATAATTACCATAACTTATTGAAATCTCCATAAAATTTGACCAAACCAAAGGCATTTGAAAGATAACTCAATTATCTAACCATACCACACATGTGAAAATCATAATAAGTCCATACAGACCATACAAAAGCAAAAGAACAGCACAGGACATTGGAAAAACACAAAAATCTTCTTCCTCAAAGATGTAAATTATTATTTTCAACTTCTCCAACCCTGAGGTCGTGTTTACAAGATTTATTTATGCCCTTACAAGTATTTTTCATCCTCCAACAGAACTCCAATGCTGATTTTCGTGTGAAAAAAATACATGAGACCATAGCTTGTTGCTTATTATTATGCTTTGACAGATTTTTTCCAAGCATCCATAGCATCAAGGCAGTGAACTGTTTGATAAAATGCTTTGGTAGACATGTATGAAAAATGTGGTAGCACAGACAAGGTAGTGTACTATTTGAAAAAATGCCTCAAAAAAATGTGGTCTCATGGTGATGGAATGCCATGACAATCAACAAGGCAGTCAATTGTTTGAAAAAATGCCTCAAAGAAATGAGGTCTCATGGTGATGGAATGCCATGACAATCAAAATTATTTTGATTGTCATGGCATTCCATCACCATGAGACCTCATTTCTTTGAGGAATTTTTTTGAACAGTTCATTGCCTTGTCTATGCTATTGCTTACTATTTTTCTTTGAAAGAATTTTTCCAAGCATCCATAGCTTGTTCAAAAGCACCTGTTTTAGACTTTTAGCCATAGCAACAAGGAAATGAATTGTTTGATAAAATGCTTTGGTAGACATGTATGAAAAATGTGGTAGCATAGACAAGGAAATGAACTCTTTGAAAAAATTCCTCAAAGAAATGTGGTCTCATGGTGATGGAATGCCATGACAAGCACATTGAGACCACATTTCTTTGAGACATTTTTTTGAATAGTCCACTGCCTTGTCTATGCTATTGCTTATTATTATGATTTGATAGATATTTTTTGATGCAAGGACAAGGGTGGAAAGGTCACAACAACTCAAACTAACATAATTTCAAACTTTCATGAAGGCTACAAACCCAACAATGGGGTTTTGCACCATTTCAGCTATTCACCAACTAGGGCACGTATACCTAGTTTTCATTCAATTCCATTGTAGATGATGGAATAAAGATAGGAATATCAACTTTTTGATAACTCTTTAACACATATTTCAACATATCAAAAAGGTTCATGATGTTACTTTGGAACAAATTGGTCTAATCTGACCTGCAACACTGTAATTAGACCTAAATAGGCCACTTTTACAAAGGAGGTGTGCTCAAATTAACTCACAGACTCCAAATAACTTCACCAACAGACTCCTTGGGTGGAAAAACATAGGAATCCACCATTTATTTAACAAAATCTTCTAAAAAAGCTAATGATCCACACTATTCTCTTGATTTCCTAGCTTGACACATGAGAAAATCAAGCTAGAGCTCAATCAAAAATACATGAAATGTACTTTCTCGGCCCTAAAACCAACAAAATATGATAAATAACCCCACAAAGCATCATTCCACCATTTTTCACAAAATTACAATGGTGGAATGATGAGATTTTACATTTTTACTAATCTCAACCCTTGAAAATGAGGGTTTCAGACCTCTCGATAGAAAAATATTTAGAACTAATTCAATTTCTGATGAAATCAAGCCAAATAAGAATCAAATGAAATCTAAGACATAGATATAACTAATCCCAATGATTTTCTGATGTAAATCTTCCGTACAAAATAGTACTGAGCTCGACAAGTTCTGAAAACACTCAAATTTTGTAGAAAAATAGAGCAAACTTCTATTATTCACTTCAAAATCATTCAATCTTCATGCCTCGAATCAATCAGAGTATTTTCAACATATTTCCAACCATATTACATCAGTTACAAGCAATAATTTGAGTGGGATAGCATTAATCCTCCTCTAACATGCAAAGTTGACAAGTTGTACAAAGCAACTTCAATACTATTTTTAGTATCTTTTCAAAAAACTACCAACTTTCACTCCTAAATGACTAACTAACCCCATATGGCCTTTATTTAATATTTTTGATCTAATATACCTTATTAACAACACACAATAAAACTAAAACTCAAAATTTTACTCACTAACCGTCACCTAGTCCTTTGTTTCCAAGGTGCTCCTACACCATTTTCCAAGCATCCATAGCTTGTTTGAAAGCACATGTTTTGGGCTTTTAGCCATAGCAGCAAGGCAATGAAATTTTTGATAAAATGCTTTGGTAGACATGTATGAAAAATGTGGTAGCATATACAAGGCAGTGAACTGCTTGAAAAAATGTCTCAAAAAAACGTGGTCTCATAGTAATGGAATACCATGACAATCTATAGCAATTTTCTTGTCATGGCATTCCATCACCATGAGACCACATTTCTTTGAGGCATTTTTTTTAAACAGTTCATTTCCTTGTCTATCCTATTGCTTACTATTATGCTTTGATAGAATTTTTCCAAGCATCCATAGCTTGTTCGAAAGCATTTGTTTTAGGCTTTTAGACATAGTAGCAAGGCAATGAAATGTTTGATAGAATGCTTTGATAGACATGTATGAAAAATGTGGTAGCATAGACAAGGCAGTGAACTGTTTGAAAAAATGCCTCAAAGAATGAGGTCTCATGGTGATGGAATACCATGACAATCAAAAGAAATTTTGATTGTCATGGCATTCCATCACCATGAGACCTCATTTCTTTGAGGCATTTTTTCAAACTGTTCATTGCCTTGTCTATGTTATTTCTTACTATTATGCTTTGATAGAATTTTTCCAAGCATCCATAGATTGTTTAAAAGCACTTCTTTTAGGCTTTTAGCCATAGCAACAAGCCAATGAGTTGTTTGATAAAAAGCTTTGGTAGACATGTATGAAAAATGTGGTAGCATAGACAAGGCAGTGAACTATTTGAAAAAATGCCTCAAAGAAATGTGGTCCCATAGAATGCCATGACAAGAAAATGCAATTGACAACTGCTCCTAGTTATTAGTTAAGCAATGTGAAGTAATTGAATAGCTTCTTAGGTTGACTTTGTACAAACTATATTGTAATTGAAATTTTTTCATCTATCAGCATCTAGTTGTTAGTTATGCAATGTGAAGTAATGCTTTGAGTTTGAAAGATGTGCAATGCAATGTAATCAGTGATATGAATATAAACTACAAAAATCTATTTCTTACAATTCATTAGTTAAATTCTTTATTTTATTTTCTCTCTATATCTCTATGCTATGGAAATTCCTTTCAATTTCAAAATAAAAATTTTTTATCTCTTGTTCTACAATTTTTTACATTTTTTTTAAAATCTGATTTTTTTTAAAATCTTATACTTTTGGTTTGCTAATTGTTTCCCCAAAATATTTTTGCTACTATGGTTTAAACTATATAATATAACCATTATATAACTAAGAAATATATGATATAATTTAACTGGATTATTCATTATTTGTTATTGTGAACTATATAATATAACCATTATTTTTTATGCTATTGTACATTGATATTTAACCATTGCTCAAGATTAAATTTTTGAAGAGTTTAAACATGCACATGAGGAATAAATTATTTCGATTGTCAACTTCTATATATCAAATTATCCAATAATCAAGTGTATGTCCATATACAAAAATGGTATCAACACCAACTCAAACAAAGTTTTACAAAATGTGGCATATGCCATCTCGATATCTATTCAAAATATACATGCCAAAATGTCTATCTCATCCTAAACTACTGGTGGATCATCAAAATGGAGCCTCTTTGAAGCACTCTTTGGCTCTAAAGGTAGCTACACAAGAAAAATTCAAACCACAATTGAGATTAGTTATATTAAATATAATTTAAAATTTAATAATTAACATCAAAATCAATATACATTGAATTATAATTGAACTCTAAAATTGAAATCTTGATTACCTCATATATACGTCTCTTCAAAGGGTCAGGAGTCCTAGAATATGCCCCTCTCAAAGAACCAATCAAACCAACTTTTGCAATGTCAATCTATATATGTGAACAAAAACATAAAATTGATACAAGTTAACATACAATTGTTGGTAATAGGAACATATTTACCAAACACAAAATAAAATAAACACATACCTCTTTAGGCATCTCTTTTTCTTTATCTCTTTCAGGTGTTTCGACACCCCCTTCTTGAGGTGTTCCAACACCTACTCCTTCAGGTGTTGTGACACTTGTCAACAAGGATGTGTAGCTCATAACCTCTTGTACATAAAAATGACAAGTATATGAAACTACCAATCTATGTCGATGTATGTATAATCACTATAAGATCTTAAAAATCTTAATTCAATCGAATTTGAGTTCAATTACCTTTCCCTTATCTACCATTGCGCCTCCATAGTCTGGACAGCAATGCACCTCACTCACACTAGTTGTTTCCTACAAGAGGAAAATAAGATAAACATATAAGTTAATATATAATTTCATTAATGACAATTCAAATGACAAGCAAGTATATAATAAAAAATGTAAACAAGTGGGTGCAAAAATATATACCCCATGCATGTTGAGGCCAAATGAAATGGCCTTGAGGGTGCTATCAGTAACCTGTGTAAGCTCCTCCTCAGACATCAAATGTTAAATAGATCATCTAAATGAATATTAGTACTTTCTACTGTAGACACCCAAAAATGTCCTCTCATGATACTTTGTCACAACATTACATCATTTAGGCATCTGGTGGCATGCTTTGCCCTATGTACCCATGTCATCATCTAATTAGTTAAATAAATCTTATTTATTTCACTAATTTCATTTATACCCTTCCTATGCATAATCCATCCATTCCTCTGATGTTAATTAAATCATTTCTATTCATTCTTCTAATGTTAATTAAATAATTTATATTATTTAATTAATGAAATCATAAATTCAACATTAATTAAATAAATCAAATATTTATTTAATTAATAAAATCCTAAAAAGATCTTCTCGCTTTATTTCCAAACTTGAAACTCATGTGTATCTAATTAATTTATTTAATTAGATAATTCATCAATTATCATTCTTGTCTTTTTTAGGATTTATTTCCTTTAAAACAATAAATCAAAATCCATTTATCTTTTTAAAAATCTTATCTCATCTCATTATATTTCCTCTTTTGTCAAAAATCAAATCCTTATTGTAATCTTATCAAATATTATCTTCATCCTCATCAAGGCTCTATAAATACGGCCTCTTACAATCCATTTAGGGGGTTGATTCATCTAGCATCCTCACTCTGTCAAAATAATTCTTCAATCCATCTCTATCATTCTCTATTTGTCATTTTCATCAGGCTGTTATGTTGTAGGAATGAGCACCCAACATTCCTCCATTATCAATCCTTCAAAATATCGCATTCTTATGCAGAGAAGAGCCATGGAGGTCAATCAAGTCTAGTTTGAAAATTGGTTTGCATTTTCATTCTAGTTTGTGCTTCATGGTGCTTGACAGGGTTTAGATAGTTTGTTGTTTTAAAAACACTAAATCTGATTTTTTTCCCTATCATTATCCTATTGTCATACATTTTTTCCACAAAAATCCGAAGTCTTGTACCTAGAATGGAACATTTTATTCCTATGTGGCATAGTCTTTGGAGATCACATCCTTGCTCTCTTAGGATGCATACATCCATACCATCCATCCATCTATCATGATCCTTTTATCCCTTATCCCATCACCCACCCTTGCACCTAGACTTGGTTTTCCCCTTGTCATTAGTATCTAGCACAAAGGCTACTCAAATTTTCATCCTTTAACACCTCAAAACATTTCAAAAGTCCAAAAAAATCAAAACATTTCAAAAGTCCAAAAAAAATCAAAACATTTCAAAAAAAAATCAAAATCAAAATATCCCCAAAATTACAAAAAAAATGGAAAAAGGCTCAAAAATGACAAAAAAAATCAAATAGCCAACAAAAATCCAAGCAATAATCCAAATGCAAGTCAGTCCTTAATCCATACCAATCAAGTCGATCAATCTTGTCAAATTATCCAATCACATCCTTTGGTCTTGATCCTAATCTTGTTGTAAACCCAATCAATCAAAGTCAATCAATCAATTATCAGTCATCCTTGTGTTGATCTAGGGATATGTTGTTCCCTGCAATGACAACACTATCATCATCAATCAATCAATCAATTACTCATCGGTTTACAGCTTGACAGGGGCAATACCTTGTTTGTTTTTGTATCATTTATGCATGCTTGCTTCATTGATTGTGTGTGTTATCATTTTTTCTTGCATTTGCATCAAATCCGACTTATTCCAGCTAATATTCATATCTTGTATCTAGACAAGGTTGTATTATGCTGGGGCACGAGACACATTTTCACCTTAGTCCTTATACCTTGGTGCATAACGTCTAGTGCTAAATCAAATATCATGGTTGCTCACTTTCATTGCAGCATAATGCATCCTTCACTTCCTATATCCATTCATTCATTTTTAGTTCTTGACCCATCCCTTTCATTTCGAGAGCCTACCCATGTTTGTCCAACCCACCTATCCTCTCGAGGGGGCATCACCATCATCATTCTATCTTTCTATCATCATCCATTTTCCTCTATCCATACCTTAGCTTCTTTGAAATGATGTTACTCGACACAAATCTCATCATCTCGAACATCATCTCAAAGAGGGGAAAAATGTAGACACCCAAAAATGTCCTCTCATGATACTTTGTCACAACATTACATCATTTAGGCATCTGATGGCATGCTTTTCCCTATGTACCCATGTCATCATCTAATTAGTTAAATAAATCTTATTTATTTGACTAATTTCATTTATTCCCTTCCTATGCATAATCCATTCATTCCTCTAATGTTAATTAAATAATTAGATGGCTTAATTAATAAATCATTTCTTTATTCACTTTTCTAATGGCACTGAATAATGAGTATATTTAATTAATGAAATCATAACAACATTAATTAAATAAATCAAATATTTATTTAATTAATAAAATCCTAAAAAGATCTCGCTTTCTTTCCAAAATTGAAACTCATGTGTATCTAATTAATTTATTTAATTAGATAATTCATCAATTATCATTCTTGTCTTTTTAAGGATTTATTTCCTTTAAAACAATAAATCAAAATCCATTTATCTTTTTAAAAATCTTATCTCATCTCGTTATATTTCCTCTTTTGTCAAAAATCAAATCATTATCATAATCTTATCAAATCTTATCTCTGTCCACATCAAGGCTCTATAAATACGGCCTCTTACAATCCATTTAGGGGGTTGATTCGTCTAGCATCCTCACTCTATCAAAATCATTCTTCAATCCATCTTTATCATTCTCTATTTGTCATTTTCATTAGGTTGTTATGTTGTAGGAATGAGCACCCAACATTCCTCCATTATCAATCCTTCAAAATCTCACATTCTTATGCAGGTGGAGAAGAGCCATGGAGGTCAATCAAGTCTAGTTTGAAAATCATTTTACATTTCCTTTGTTTATTTGCATTTTCATTCTAGTTTGTGCTTCATAGTGCTTGATAGGGTTTAGATAGTTTTTTGTTTTAA
>VDFB02059781.1:0-29618 GCA_007258455.2 Sequoia sempervirens | reverse complement strand
AGGGATTGATATATATATATGAGTTTAGTTCAGTTCAGTTGAGTTTAGTTCAGTTATGGTTCAATTATCTTCAGTTGCATGTAGTTAGTTTTAGTTGAATGCTAGTTGACATGAGTTGACTTCAATTGCATGACAGATAACAGGTAGATACATTCATTTAAGTTGGGATGATCAATCATGCACAATGTTTGCATGAATTGATGGAGAGATATGTTTCAGTTAACTAAGATTGACTTGGACCCACCTTGGTCGCCCAAGTTAGCATCTTTGAGTTAACACCTTTTGCATGAGAAGATATTTGTACAAGGCTCAGTTAAGTGGTCCCATTCTTGGGTGCCGACTTTGAGGAGAAGCTTGGAAGATATTTTCTTGACCAACGGCCAGTTAGGAGTTCAGTTTGGGGGGCCTAAATTGAGGAGACTTTGGATTTGACTTCATGTTACAAGATGAAACTCTACTTGCATAGAATAGGTGTAGGTTTTTGAGAGAAGCTTTGTTTTTTTGTAATTGACAACTCTTTGGAGTTTACAACGCTCATTATTTTCTATTAATTGCAGCAAGTTGAAGAGAGTTTTATCAAAGTTTATTGCAGGTTGTGAAGAAGAATTGTTGAAGGCAAAAGAAGCATATCAAGCAAAGGATTGATACAATATTATTTTAATCTTGTTCTAAGGTTAAATAATACAAGCACTATTGATTCTAGTTGTGGATTTTTTCCCCAAAAGGGTTTCTCCGTGTATATGTTGTGTCAAGTTTGTATCTTCTTGTCTCATTCTTATACAAGCTTTTGTCTACTTTCTACAACTAGTAAAATTGATCTAAACAAATAATCATACACAAAGAATTTGTAACAAAGAACACTTAATTAGATCTACAATCTCATAGTTTTACAAGTTTTAAAGCTACATAATTACCTCCATTTTAAACAACCCCCTCATCAAATCTCTTACATGTTATTTAATATATATTACAATATTATCATCACTATAGATTATCTTACACATCCTTCATGGCAATATAAACTTTTACCCATAATACCAATAATTACCCATGACATGATGGTCATGGAATAATGATATAAAATAATTCACATTTAAATAATATTTTATATTATGACTTGAAAGGTGTATGATATATCTAATCCTAATATATATAGTAAAATGAGGACTCGCACTCTATGGATTCAACCCTATTTGGATTATGTAACTCATTAAGTGCATCGATATCAAATTCCAATTCATCTAGCTCACATGGTTTTAAAATTCATACGTGGTAAATGAATTATGAGAAAAATAAATATTTTTTAGGAAAAATAAAATGAAATCTCTCACATTCAAGAATAAAAGTAGAGAAAAGTGCACTGCAGTCTTCTTGTTCACCAATGAAAGGTAACTCTTCTTCATCATCAGTACTTAGGTTGCACTAAATATTTCCATTATACAGTTTGCTAAGTGATTCAATATGTGATAATATTACTATATAATAAATATAATTTTTAACAACAACAAAGATTATTATTGTAATCTCTATTTAAAATAGTATTTCATGTTGATATCGTAACATTATTCTCTCACATAAATCAAATCTCAAATTATTTATGTTATAAATAATTCCTATATGTACTAAAGAATGATTTATGATTTCAAGATCAGTCATTATATACAAAGTTTGTAGTTTTTGGATGAAAATCCTACAATATTTCTCTATGAAAGAAATAGACTTATCGTTGCATCCAAATGGTGTCAATCTACAAGGACTGATTCTAAACAATTTGGAAGATTTTTAGCAATTTAAGTGAGGTTGCAGATATAACCTCCATTATAATGCTTGTAGCGTAGAAAAAAACTAACCCTTTTTCACACTTAATTTGGGAATGAATAATTGATAATAAAATGGACTTAATGGAACCTTATTTAGGGTGTTGCAAGTTGCATTTTTACACTTTCACACTAATCTAGGGCTTTATTAATTAATTGAGGTTAATTGAGGTTTTTGGGCCCCTTTAATTCAAATCCAAGCCTAATTAGTTACATTTTCTAAGGGATAAAACCATACACTCTTAAATGAAATTTTACAACACTTAATTTTGCAGGGATTGTGTTCTAGGATAGTGACCTAGGACCCATTCACCACCTGGCGAATGGGTCCTCACTAGGTCCTAGGACCCCTTTTGGCATATTATTTCACATCCCCCAAAGTGTGTCCTAGTTAAGTATGTTATGACCCGTTTTCCCTATGGCGAATGGGTCCTCAATTAACTTAGGAACCCCCCCTGGGATATGTTTTTGGCGGTATTTTAATGATTTCAAATCCTATATCTGAAGTCAGCTTGTGTAATTTGAGTTTCGAGATTTAATCTTAAGTATAAATATAAGGTTATTTCACATAGTTTCACCTAATAATTTTTATGAAAGCATCAGAAGAGAAAGCTTATGAGATGAAGATTTCAGCATTCAAGAAGCCATTCAAGGGAAAATTATTAGAGTTTATTGCAACAATCAAAGATCCAATTCATCATGCCAAAGTCATACATGTTGTTGAGCTAATGTGTTGATGTAGCATTGGTGATCAAGTTCAATTGTCCGAATCCATCATCTTATGTCAATATCTACACTCATTGAGGCCACTTCATGCTAAGTTTCATATTTTTACTCCAAGGTTCAATTGAGGATTGGTGAAGTGTAGAATTACATTGTTCATTCATCTTTCCTTTTATGCATTGTTTCAATTCAAGGTTTAATTACCAAAACAGGGTTTGACCAAGGAAAACCCCTAAACCCCTATTCCCTAACAAAGTTTAGAATTTTTCTTCTCCTTTAAAATGTGATTGTAGGTTTTAGGTTGAAGATCAAGTGGAGAACAAAAATTGACAAAGCTGCAAAGTTTCAAAGGTTGTCATTTTCATTACAAGATCTCGAAAACTAAGCTACAAAATTTATTTCTAACTTTCGAGAGTTGAAAATCAAGGATCATGGAGTGCAAAGATTGAAGTACAGAACCTAGAAATTGATTTTCTACAACCCTCGTAGGACCCATTCGCCACTAGGAGAATGAGTCCTCACTGAGGCTTGCAAAAGCACTATTTGCTACATGTACACAACATTTGACCCTCTTAAAACCTAAATTTTGATTTCTATATCGGCTAGGTTTGATTTTCAATATTCATTTACACATATAACACATTTTTTGAATGAAACTAGAAAGATAGGTGCATTGTTATCAATTCATTTTGATTCAATCCTATTTTTCTATGTTTCAACACCATTCAAAAATTTATAGTGTACATGTGCATGCATACTATTTGATTAGATTTTTAGATTTTGCAAGAACAATACCTATACATGCATAAGGTATCGCAATCTAATTAATATTTAATTTTGTTTATTCATTTAAGGTTTTTATAAGAGTGTAAACAAAAGGTGGGGAAACAAATGTATAGTGCATAGGGTGTTAGGATACCCATAACCAACACTTTAGACCAATAGACGCTCAAGATTAGTGTTTTAATAATGTGCCGAGATTGAATTGAATAGCCATAAGTATTAAGGTGCTTGTGGGGCACACAGTACCTATCCTCTATAAATGATTGGTATGGTAAGGTATAATTCATCCCGAGTTTCCACTCTGAAAAACACTAGTGGTATTTTTACACTAGTAATAGAGGTTTAAAAACCTATGAATTTTCTAAACCCAACTACCAACCATTATTGATGACCTGCAATAGCCAAATAATACTTAGCACCACTATGTATCAATAGGTTGTCTTTCCCCCTCCATAGATAGATTCCAAATATCCTTAATGATGTTACACCTTTAGTTTGAATTTTAGAAAAATGACAAGTAGATTTAGATCACTTCTCAAAATTAATAATCATGTGAGAATTGATCATTCAAAATATGATTGATTTTAATTTGAAAATATATAACTTATTGATACTTTGATTATGAATTGATAATTTTTTTTTGTAAATATAATATTTAAAAAATAAAATATTTCAAAGTATACTAAGATTGATAAAGATGTAAAGATTGGAAAACTCATTTTTTTAAATTGTTAATTATAAGATTTTTAATATTTAAAAAAAAAAGATACTTTATAATCTTGATTATTTGAAAAAAAAAAAAGTTGTAAATAAAATGGTTGATGACTATCACATTCCAAAAATTCTTCATAAGAAAACTTCATTACTTATATTAATCGAACTCTCAAATTATATTTAGAATTAGTTGACCATTTTATTCTATATAATCATTTCAACATGTAGATCTATCACACTAATCTATCCATTGGAATTTTCATATATAACAATTTTTGTTAGAGAAAGCTTTTTTTTTTTCTATTCTTACTTATAATAGTATTATGTAACATTGTCTAACTAATTGTTTCCTTCATTATAACATCTTTAAATGCATCCTAAGAATAATCCATGTTTTCAATTCAGAGAAAGTCAATGATGATTGTTCAAACTCAATAATATTGTAATAAAAATTAAATATTTTATTATTCTTAATGCTTTATAATCCCAATTTCTTGAACCATTTATATTTTACTTTTCATTTCTTATTTATAGCTACAAAGAAACAACCTACAAAGTACTATGTACTTGATTTTAGGATGATGCCAAGTTCTAGAGTAATTTCGCTTAGTTTAAACATTAAATGCTCATATGTTGAGTATTAGTTCAATAGTTCTCTCCACTATTTTTGATAAGGAGAAGAAATAGGCTTTGAATGGACTTGAAACCATATACAATAGGTTTTGTATGGACCCGAAACCATCAGGTTTTGAAGGGACCCAAAACCCAAACAAGGATAGTCAAGCTACCTAAAGAGAAGTCAATAAACCCCCGCAGCAAAATAAAGACAAACTAGTAGCCAAAACCAGCTGCCCAACATAGAAACCAGATCTTACATGGATCTAGAACACATTGGTTTTGACGGGACCAACAACCCAAAACAACCAGGTTTTGGCAGGGACCTTAAACCCAAGAGAGAAGCCAGTAACAATGAGGCCATAGCATGCCAGTCACTCAAGTAGATTGGTCTCTCCATACCATTGGCAGAGACAACTAAGTCGTAGCTTTACATAAGCAGAGCCCCAAAATTAGATAGAACCTTGCCCAAAAAGAGACCCTCTCCCCTTCTATAGGAGAGGTCGTCACAGGAACACGAAGCTCTAAATTTTTTCCATAAAATCCAATTACACTCTCCACCTCTATAGGAGGAAAAACTAAGCTCAACCCACCCACCATAATCACAACACTCCTATAGACCAACATTCCACCTTAATAGAAACGGGAACCCCCTCCACGGGAAAAGAAGGAAGAGACCTTCAACTACAAAAGACACCTCAACCCGAGAGGGAGAGCACTCTAGCTCCAAAGGAGAGGTCTTCACCTCAAAATAAGACCTAGTATTCAGAGAGAAGGAAGGGACTGTAGTGAGAAGGAGAACCAAAGAAAGCGACAACATCAGTAATAGTCGGGTCTTCAAAACAATATCTAAAAACCACCCAGCCCTCAAAACCTTTCAGCAAAGACCAAAGTAGATCTAGCACCAACTCCATACTCACAGCATGGTCCAGCCAAAGCATCAGCCCCAAACCACCAACAAAGAACAACAAGGCACATGAGGGGCAAAACATGAACAAAGTATTAAGAAATACACCTGATCTCATCATGTAAAAATCCTGGTAACACCAGTGCAGGTCCTCACAAAACCCAACAGAGTACAAGGAAGATAACAAAAAAATTTGATGTGGCATAACAACTCCACCAAATGGGTCAGCATCCCAAAACATTTTCCAAACCAGGAAAATAGGCAATGAAATCCACCTGCCCTTTGGAAACCACAACCGTGTTGGCCAAACCCCTAAAGGAGAGCCACCAATCAAAGAAAGCACATAAGCAAAGAACACCCCAGAAAAAATGAGAAAAAGAAAGGGACAACAAATAAAGCCCCCAAGCCATCCTATACACCTAGCAGAACCAAAAATAAGCCCCTTCTTCAACCCAGAAACTCCAAGGAAGCCCAAGCAAACTCACACTCCAATCCAAAAGGAAGTCGGAGCCACGTTGGCAAGCCACTGCACAGTGAATGCACGGAAGCAACAAACATCCCAGAAGAAGTGAGAAGAAGAAAGGGCCAACAAATAAAGCCCCCAGGCCATCCTACTACACCGAGCAGAACTAGAAATAAGCCCTACTTCAACCTGAAAACTTCAAGGAAGCCCAGGCAACCCCACAATCCCTGCAAGGAACATCAAAGCAAAAGGGGCAACCACTCAGCACCAGAAAACACAAAGGGCAACATACTTTCCCTCCAACATCCAACAAAAGGCACAATAGCCACAGCAGCTGCGAAACCCCAACCCAGGGTATCAACAGAGCTGTCTCCATAGCTGACCCAAGCAGGAGACATAATAAAGAAAAGGGGAGGTTCAGAAGAAACAAAATCCTCTCAAATGTCGTCCTCCAAGTAGATCTCAACCCCACCCCTATAGGGGCTCTGAAATCCTCATAGACCCTCAGAACAGATGCACAGAAAAGACCGAAGCCCTCATCCATACATAGCCCGCACGAGAAGACGTCGGGGAACTCCAAGCAGCGCCCATCCCCGAAAAGAGCATGGATCTCGGGCACCACCGCGTTAGTGAGCACCCCAAGCCCGTCCAGGAGAACAAACACAAACCCAGACAGACCAGACTAGCCATCTGCCTCGCCATCGTCATCCACTTCCTCGACACACTTAGTAGATTTTAAATATCTGTTCCCGCTCGACCCTCTTCTCCCTCTCGACGCAACCATTTGAGTTATAACAACTATAGTTCTCTCCACTGTTGATGAGTACAAAAATGATATTTTTTTGGTCACCACTACTGCAGAGGATCATGATTATGATAGTAGCGCTAACTTTGGTGTCGGATATTCATTCTTATCTCTATCCTATCTATATTTATACTCACACATTCTTATTAACTTTTTTTTATCAAATTTCTATACACTCATTCATGATCCCTAGATCCTTTATCATTTATTTCAGGTTAGTTTTATAGCATTGGAGATCAATCTTTCTTGTCTATCAACTATTTTTTTTAATTATTGGTTGTGATTTGTATGTGTTGAATAATTATGACAATTATGTCCAGGATGTTAGAATTGAAAAACGTAATTGCATAGATTGTCAAAGCACTTCCTTAACAGGAATAAAGAGAATTTCTTTTAAAAACAATCGCTTTTTCATAAATACAAGTGTGGCTATGATTGAGAGATTTGTTGAGGGTGGTACACATATTGAACCTACTAAGCCTAAGCCTCATCCAAGAGGCGATCCAAAGCATCACTAGCCGATATATTTTATGTCTATATAATATGTTTAATTTTAAGTTCTCATAGTTATGTATGGAATCACGAACTCTCTTAATAGTGAAACATGTTATCGGTCCCAGGTAGCTGCATGTATTGTTGGCAGTTTTAATCAACACCATAAAGAAAAGCATTGATTTGAGGTGGTTGTAGGAGAAACGTTACAAGGAGATATATTGTCAGCAATTATATGTTTTAATGTGCTAAAATCTCTCAAAATTTTGTGTTTCATAGGCAATCTTCTCCATTGATGAGGTTATATAGATTTTAGATTATTTTGTTAAAGTTGGGCAGGGGAGCCATGCAGAAGGGTGCTATTTCTATTTTTGCGTTTTAGATGGTCCCCTAAAGTGCGTTTAAAAAAGTTCAACAATTTTAGATATTAATATTTCTATTAATTTTATAAAATTAACTTGATGAAATTTTGCAAGCAATTCTTTATCACTCTTAGTGATATTGATATATCACTCTAATCTACGAAAAATAATAAAATTTATATATCAAATATTTTAAAAAATTTTAAACTATGATATCTTTAAATTTATTCAATCTAAATTAATATATAATAAAATTATTATATTTATTCAGGTTAGGCTATAATATCCCACACTCTATGAGTCGGTTATACACTGTTTTATATTAAATAAAAATATTATAAGTCCCGTGGAAGTGACTTTATTTAGTTGTGTCGTATGCAACTATATTGGACGTGTTGATAGTTTAAAATAAAAGTGAAATACCGGTATGAGCATAAATTCAACCGTTCTATGTCTTTATGGAATAGAATCCTTGTGAAGCATACCTAAAAACTTGTCTTCAGTGGCAATCAACATAATAAAAACCATACCGAGTCGACGTTCTACCACTACACTTCAAATTCGAGAAAAAGATTGCTAGTATATTCCACTTTAGTAAAAGATGACTTGAGAGTCTCGACAAACAAAACTAAAATAACTAAGAAGCCTCGTTCAGTGTGCCCATGCTTGGCAAGTTACAGAATTGAAGGTTTGTCTGCAGTGCACGTATTTCGGTCTAACAGCGGGAACCTTTTGTGCAGGTGAGAACACCCGAAGTTGCAGTGATCGAGCCCACAATCGAGGAAGGTCTTGCTTCCATACTCGAAGCTTTGGCATAGCTTGAGGATGCTTCAGACCCTGATGGTGTGAAGAATGCCCCATTTAACATCAGATCTCCCATTGATCTCCAATTACCTTCTGATGAATCTTCGCGCTTTGTCACCTGCACATTACCCATACCATAATGATTGTATTCGTGGTATACTAGAGATATAAGAGACATGAGTGGTAAAGGCCTTTTACCTCCTTGTGGAATCGATTGTCAGGGGCAAGGAATCTGTTGCCCTGGCTATTAATGGGGGGGTTTGCACTTCCCCCGATTGCGTACATTCCCCAGTGGGTGTAATCATTGTTCACCACATGAAAGTAACCATGTCGGCACCTGCAGTACAACGATATTTTTTAAAACTTCAAGGGAGGAGAAACAATTAAACTTGAGCGAGCTGTATGTGATCTTTGTGCAAGGAATACAGAGAAAGAGAGAGAGAGTTTCTTTAAAATTCTATTCATACCTGGGCATGCGCTGAACAAGCCCTTCTCCAAAGTGGTTGAATGCAACTGTTACTTGCATTTTGACGTCTTGGGTATAGGCGTCGCTGTGTCCCAGGAGCATCACCTGCGAAAAGCCGCTAAATATTTAACTTGAGAAATAGCGTTGTATCGGCAGATTCCGGCATCTTTTTATGTTTATGTCTGGTAATGTGCTTATAGTACATGTGATGAAAAAACAATTGTGAAACATTTTTAAAGAAGAATGAATTTACGGCAGATCAAACAAGCAGTCCAGCACCTTGTCATGGTGAGTGAAAAAGTTATTTGAAATGGTGATAGCAGTGGACCCCATGATGGCGTCGATCAGTCCATCTGCGCAGCTTGACAAGGAACAGTGGTCTACCCAAACCGCACTTCCTCCAAAGATTGAAATCCCATCCCCATCACTCCTGGTTCTATACCCATAATGGGTCGGGGAGCTCCTAACATTTGTATTTCCCGCAGGTTTACAGTCGTGGATATGAATTCCATGAATGATGATGTTGTTCACGTTCTGTATTGTAATGCAAGCTCCGTTTGCTATGTGAACGTTGGCTCCTCTGCCGTCAATTGTCTTATAGCTGTTCATGATAAGTTCCTCCTTGAGCTGTATAACCATATCTCTTTGGAAAATAATCCAGAGAGGCTCGGTTTGAATAACAGCGTGGCGCAGAGTGTCGGGCCGGGGATTGACGGGGTCATAGTCATTGGGATCTGTAACCACATAAAATCTGCCCTGCTTACCTCCAATGGCGTTTTTGCCAAATCCGATGGCACAGTCAGCCAGCCTCTTTCTGTTGTTAGCCCAGTCGGGATCGCAACGCCAACAATCGTCGATGGGATTCCCCGTTCCGCACGAGCTCAGCTTTCTTCTGGAACTATTCAAACTCCTGCACAGTAGCTCTCGAAATTTCTAAATAATCTCTAGTGTCTATCCCAGCAACGACAAATATTAACTGACTTACAATATCTTTTCTGCAGTACACTCTATCTATCTCAACAACGACAAGTATTAACTATCCAATGGCATGATGGTACGGGAATAGAAAATACAGCGCCGAGCAAAACAACATAAGAATAACTAGACGCATGTTCAATAAACTTTTGCAATTTAGCATTTCATATTAATGTACTGAATGGGGTAAGGCATTAAATTTCATTTCCCTACTGTATGATTCTACCTTTCTACCATTTGAACTACAAGTTCCGGCTTCTCAACATGATATTTAACGCCATTTTCAGCCTTCGAAGTTCTAACTGATATCGCCATTACTGAGTTAAAGGAAAAGAAAGCAAGTAAAAGAAGCAATGGCTGTAAGGCTTGGGCGGTAGCCATTTTCGATGAGAGTGGGCGTATATGACATACTATGGCTTTGGGCTCTCTTTATATAGAAAATCAGCCTCTGTAGCACATGAACTTAGGCATGGAGGATTATACTACATCGGTTGACCTTACCTATGTGATAGAGCATTCCTTATATGTTAACTCCAACGTTTTCCTCAATTAACATATTTCTCCAAATCTCAGAGATGTCTTGAGTGGACGCGGCATCTTTGTTCTTTTATCCCACCTATTGATATCTTATATCCAAGCGTCAAAAGTTCCAACAAAAGCTTGAAAATGGCGCAGAGTGTCTATCCAAAACGAAAGAAAATCAGTTTTGTCTCCGTAACCGAAGGGATTTCAGTCCACTGAGTAACACTTCTTTCGGCCAATTTCGGTTTCACACTATAACTTGAGAATACATTGGCAAAATAACTATATTTGCCGTTGGTTATAAGTGACTTTCCGCTTCCGTACTCTGCACGAGCATCGGCGACAAAACTCCGAACATTATTTCGCATGTGGTTCCTAAATTTCTCACCAAATACGCAATAGCAGACCAAATTTAGGAGTCCTTTTTGGCCTTCGCATGCTTCCCGCGCTTTTCCTTTTCTTTCCTTTTTTAACATCCCAGGACAAAATACATTCACTAAGAAATAGTAACATTATCTATACTTAATAAATTGTAATCACAATTAAAAAATATTATGTAAGATGTCATCTTGCATCTAATGGAAGGGCTGTCTCTAACATTGAGTTGTATGTCACTAGATGGCAAAGCCAGAAGCTTTGCAAAAAAATGTCTCCACACTTAAGGGACTATTTGATATTTTTCTCCTCTTCTAATATTGTGAGGAAGGAATCATCTACAAAGTGGCCATTTAAAATTTGAGTTGAGGAATTAGGTCTAGAGCTTTGCAAAAAATACTTTATCATTTTAAAATAATAGAAACAAATGATTCTATTGGAACCCCCTTTTGTATTAATTCAATTGAGTTTGAAGGGCTTACTTCTATTGAATTGTATAGTATACACACACACACACACACACACAAATTAATAGTGGGAAGGCTTTGTAAGAAGTATAAATGGAAAACTATCTGCTAATCATTTTCATCTAATAAGGTAGCATTTATAAAAGATTTGAATTGTGTAGATATTACTTGTAAAAAGTAGTTGTGAATAATAGAAGGTTTTCTAATACTCATACCTTTTTATATTTTAAGATCGAGTAGTTAATTGTATGAAGAATAAACAATGCTTTATCTAAAATAAAAAGCTTATAAATAGAATCCACCAATGCCCAAATAGATAAATGTGATAGATCTATATGTTATCTTCTAAAGTAGATATCTCACTTTCCATGTCGTATAAAATAATATTAAAGTTGAATATGAGGTCTGTATTTCATACAACATATACATAATATGTTCATTTACCTCTTGAATATCATCCATAATTCCAAAAATTTCTACCATCTCTTATTCTTAGAACCCATTTTACATTAAAAGAATAATAGTTTATAAAAGAGCCTCTTATATGTATTTGGATTGAAACTATATTAGCTATTTGATGATTTTTCACTTTAGATCTCAAGATATGCAAAATATGTGTTCTAAATTTAGTATTAACCTAGTGAATTCAGCTCAGTACCACCCTTAAAGAAATGGATAATTTGAATAAAGCAACAAGAGCTTGATGAAGTTCGTAGGGATAAAATTGCATAAGAATAAAAGGAGAGATGGGATGACAAGCTGAAATATGATCTTTGCTCATATAAAATAACCCTCAACCAAACCATAGGTAGAATCTCATTTGATTTGGTATGTATACTTATTGAGGCTAAAATTCACATCAATATGGAATTTATTGTATACCAAATTTTGTAAGACATATAAGAAGATGCGTGTGATATAATATCTTAGAGAATTATGGAATTAAATGAGTTAGATGAACACCGAGGTATTGCACATGATATATTTTTGTTAAAAAATGAATAATGAACTAATTTTTTATAAGAATCTACATCACCATAAAGATTCTAGGTTGATGATATGGTCCACTTATGGAATTAGGTAGAGCTTTATGAAAAATACTAAATCATTTTTAAATAATATAAACATATAATTCTATTGGAACCCTTTTCTGTATTAATTCAATTGAGTTTGAAGGGCTTACTTCTATTGAATTGTATAGTATATGCACACACAAATTAATAATGGGGAGGATTTGTAAGAAGTATAAATGGAGAACTATCTACTAATCCTTTTCATCTAATAATGTAACATTTATAAAAGTTTTTTAATTATGTAGATATTACATATAAAAAGCGGTTGTGAATAATAGAAGGCTTTCTAATACTCATATTTTTTATATTTTAAGATCAAGTAGTTAATTGTATGAGGAATAAACATTGCTTTGTCTAAAATAAAAACCTTATAAATAACATCCGCCAATGCCCAAATAGATAAATGTGATAAGATCTATATGTTATTTTCTAAAGTAGATATCTCACTTTCCATGTTATATAAAACAATATTAAAGTTGAATATGAGGTCCTTATTTCATAAAACGTATACATAATATGTTAATTTACCTATTGAATATCATCCATTCTTTCAAAAAATTCTACCACCTCTTATTATTAGAACCCCTTTTATGTTTAATAAATAATAAACTATATAAAATCCTCTTCTATTATTTGGATTGAAAATATATTAAATATTTGATGATTTCTTACTTTAGATCTCAAGATATGCTAAATATGTGTTCTAAATTTAGTATTAACCTAATGAGTTCATCTCAATACCACCCTTAATGAAATGTACAATCTGAATCAAGTAACAAGAGCTTGATGAAGATCATAGGGAGAAAGTTGGATAAGAGTAAAAGGAAATGGGATGACGAGCTGAAATATGATCTTTGGGTGGATAGAATAACCCTCAACCGAACCATAGGTAGAAGATCATTTGATTTGGTATGCATTATTGAGGCTAAATTTTTCACCAATATGGAATTTATATTGTATATACCAACTATCGTAAGGCATATAAGAATATGTGTGCGATATAATCTCTTAGAAAATTATGGAATTAAATGAGTTGGATGAACATCGAGTTATTGCACATGATATAATTTTGTTACAACAATAAATAATGAAGTACTTTTTTACAACAATCTACATCACCATAAAGTATCTAGGTTAATGATATGGTCCTCTTATGGAATGTAAAGTCTAAAGATAAGGGAAAGAATGGAAAATTCGATCCATTGTGGCTTAGCATTTATGAAGTGGCTAAGAGATATGAGATGAATGGATGTCGTCGCATGAATTTAGATGGGAAATTCATGGAGTTGTGCATGCTTGGTCAAGATCTGAAACACTATTTCTCATGAATGGTGAGTACTAGTTATATCTTTTGAATTTTATTTGGCATTTCCCTAGGCAGTTACGATCTTTGTTGGTCTCTGTGATGTGTAATATCCTAACCTTGTCTTGTGTGGAGTTTTATTGTATCTCTTTTATGGTCTGCTACTGATTTTTTCTTAGATCCTCATCATTCCCATAGCAGGCACGTGTCTCCAACTAGAGCCACTATTAGGTTTCTCTCAAAATTTTAGAAAATTTCATTCACTAACCCGTGTTTTACATTTATTCACCCTCAAAGGTTAAATTAAAAAATATCATCATTTATCAAAACCCTAAATTCTTATATCTATGTTATTATTTTATTTTATTTCTCTTCCACTAGTGAGCTTGGTCTAGAAAACATCCTTTGTCCAAACGCAATTTTCTAGTGTTTGCTGGCATCTTTTTGAAGTCCGCAACTTGTCATCAACTTCAAAGTGGAACTAAGAGTTCATTTTTTATATATTAAAATAAGGGTTGTGGTACAAGAAAAAATTAAGAGTGAATGATTATTAAAATGAAATTTGTACATAATGAAGTAAGGGTCATAAAACTGTAATGATTACTATGTTAAACAAAGATATGTCAAACTGAAAATAATTAGAGTTATAGTTTTGTTCAATATGCATCAAGTGTCATGAAGAAGACTAGGTGTAATAGAGTCATATTATGTATATTAATTCAAGATTAGTAGATTCATATAAATTGATTATTTCTAGTCCTATGTTATATCAACTCGATTATTTGAATGCTTTAATAATATAGGCAATCGTTTTATGCTTTTGGTTTCGATGGCTTGATCAACTCCAAATGTGTACTTAGTCAAACTAAACTTTCAGTTGTTTGTTATGAACAACTGTCAGTAATTGCATGGTTAATGTTTGAATATGTATGGAATGCAATGTATGTTTAATTTTAAATTATGAATATTAGTATTGTGTATATGTTATGGTGAACTTACTCTTTGCATCCAAGAAACTAGAGCAAGTAGATTGTAGCCTGCAGCCACGGGATTTTTAGAAAGCAATATAGGGGAACTTCCAGAATGAGAAGAATGGAATAGTTGTAGAATTGGAGGTCTCTATTTATCAGGATGGTTGTTCAGTCACCATGTCAATTAATAATACTACTCGAGGAGAAAAGATCTTCTACGATTGAGAATCCCATGTGACTGATTACATAGTCAATGTTTTTTTTTTACCGTTGCAGCAAAGTTGTAGTCCTAATCAACTTATTCTACCTTTTTTGTTATTTCTTTTAGTTATTATTTAGAATTTTTCACACTCTATTCCTTAGGGGAGTGGTTATTTACATTTATTTTTTTGTTTTGAGTCCTAGTTTCAACAACACTCTCCGACACCTATATATATGGTTCGATGGTCAAGAATAACATGCATAAAAAGAATAGCAATTAGAAGTGCTAAGATAGATTTTCTATTGCACAACAGTACTCTTGTGTAAAGTTATGATTTCATGAATAATATAGCTTTGAACATTTTTGTTAAATTGTGAATCGTGAGTTATGCAATGAAGAGATTTTAAGTTACTGTTATGGTTAATTGATTTGACAAGGTAGATTTGAGGTTGTCCTATGGAGAAATTAAATTGACCAAGGGCCACTCAAGGTAACCACTCCTCACTTTAATTCTTACACAGTCATTTCGATTGTTACAACAATTCCATTCATTATTGCATTTTTCTTCACTAAATTCTTCAAATGGTGAATGTGAATGAAATTATGAGTAAGATCTTGTCTTTTATTTCATGCTTTATTTGTATCAATGCATTATCCTCTAGAGTGAGTCATGTTAGAGTAAGTAAAATTTAGCAGCATTAGTTAGATATAGAATTCATTCTTGACAGTGAACTAGTCATAGTCTTTACCCGTAAGTACCTGTAACAACAGTTGTAGATTCAATTATTTTTACTGTTAAGCAGTTTATGTTTCCCCACATGTGTAAACACCTTTACAAAGATGATAGTTAGTATCAATTCCTTGAATGCACAGACAGTGCTAGCATCATCGCAAGCTTACATTAGCCCTAGTTGATAATTAAGTGGAGTCTTTACAACAGTTAAGTAGACTGTTCAGTTATGTACCCCCTCTGAGTTATGTGAATATCACCATGATTACTAAACATTAGTTGGGCCTTGCACCTCTAACTCAATATTTTAGATTAGAGTTTTTTGTAACTCATTGGAAACATCACAGGTAGGGTCTCATCCTCTACCACATTCTCTCGTTCTCATGCACCTCTTTTGAAGGATTAAAATCACTTTGTGCTCATTTTGTAGGTGTTCTTATTTTTATTTATTTTAAGATAATTGCATTCTCTATAACTCTTCTATTCTAAACAAGCTCCATATCTTTGAATTAATGAAAACTACCATTTCCACCTCTTCTCTCTTCTTGCATTCTTTGTAAATCTATTTTCCTCTATGTTGGATGTATTTTTAATCATTATTATATGTTTGTATGTTTTGTTAGAATAATTATAGTAACTAACTACGGATCTTATTCTTCCATCTTAGTTCTTTTTGGTTTTGAGTATTAATCATTTGCTTGGAGCTTCATGATTATGTAGGTTGCATGGATTGATTGGTGGGTGCTCATGGATACTAGAGAGACGTCGGTTAGGTTGGATATTTCTTATGATAAGAGATATGTGTTGAAATGGTTACTTGTTATAAAAAAATATCAATAGTAAATACTGAGGAGCCTACACCTAGAAATGGATGTGAGTCCATCATAGACCTGATGAGAACATGTTGTATAATAATGATTCCTTGTTTAGAATAATTGCAATGCACAATGTCAAGTGGGAGAATGTTGGGAATAGGATGCCATTTAATTGCAATCCTAAACATATTTCATGTCCTTGAAAAGTGTTCCCTAACACTAGGATTAGAAATAGATTAAATTTGAATGAAATGAACATATAAATTGACATTGGTGATTATTCCTAAATGATAGGAACATGTGGGGATGTCCAAGAAGAGCTCCTACAAAATAGGAGCACATGCGGTGCCCACATGGAAGGAGGAACCCACCTTGCTTTAGTTAACTGTTTGGAGGATTGTGAACAGTTTAGTAATGCATTTAAAGATCCTACAAATTAGGGATTGATATATATATATGAGTTTAGTTCAGTTCAGTTGAGTTTAGTTCAGTTATGGTTCAATTATCTTCAGTTGCATGTAGTTAGTTTTAGTTGAATGCTAGTTGACATGAGTTGACTTCAATTGCATGACATATAACAGGTAGATACATTCATTTAAGTTGGGATGATCAATCATGCACAATGTTTGCGTGAATTGATGGAGAGATATGTTTCAGTTAACTAAGATTGACTTGGACCCACCTTGGTCGCCCAAGTTAGCATCTTTGAGTTAACACCTTTTGCATGAGAAGATATTTGTACAAGGTTCAGTTAAGTGGGCCCATTCTTGGGTGCCAACTTTGAGGAGAAGCTTGGAAGATATTTTCTTGACCAAGGGCCAGTTAGGAGTTCAGTTTGGGGGGCCTAAATTGAGGAGACTTTGGATTTGACTTCATGTTACAAGATGAAACTCTACTTGCATAGAATAGGTGTAGGTTTTTGAGTGAAGCTTTGTTTTTTTGTAATTGACAACTCTTTGGAGTTTACAACGCTCATTATTTTCTATTAATTGCAGCAAGTTGAAGAGAGTTTTATCAAAGTTTATTGCAGGTTGTGAAGAAGAATTGTTGAAGGCAAAAGAAGCATATCAAGCAAAGGATTGATACAATATTATTTTAATCTTGTTCTAAGGTTAAATAATACAAGCACTATTGATTCTAGTGGTGGATTTTTTCCCCAAAAGGGTTTCTCCGTGTATATGTTGTGTCAAGTTTGTATCTTCTTGTCTCATTCTTATACAAGCTTTTGTCTACTTTCTACAACTAGTAAAATTGATCTAAACAAATAATCATACACAAAGAATTTGTAACAAAGAACACTTAATTAGATCTACAATCTCATAGTTTTACAAGTTTTAAAGCTACATAATTACCTCCATTTTAAACAACCCCCTCATCAAATCTCTTACATGTTATTTAATATATATTACAATATTATCATCACTATAGATTATCTTACACATCCTTCATGGCAATATAAACTTTTACCCATAATACCAATAATTACCCATGACATGATGGTCATGGAATAATGATATAAAATAATTCACATTTAAATAATATTTTATATTATGACTTGAAAGGTGTATGATATATCTAATCCTAATATATATAGTAAAATGAGGAGACTCGCACTCTATGGATTCAACCCTATTTGGATTATGTAACTCATTAAGTGCATCGATATCAAATTCCAATTCATCTAGCTCACATGGTTTTAAAATTCATACGTGGTAAATGAATTATGAGAAAAATAAATATTTTTTAGGAAAAATAAAATGAAATCTCTCACATTCAAGAATAAAACTAGAGAAAAGTGCACTATGGTCTTCTTGTTCACCAATGAAAGGTAACTCTTCTTCTTCATCGATACTTAGGTGGCACTAAATATTTCCATTATCCAATTAGCTAAGTGATTCAATATATGATAATAAATTGCTATATGATAAATGGATTTTTTAACAACAACTTGAAGATTATTATTGTAATCTCTATTTAAAATAGTATTTCATGTTGATATTGTAACATTATTCTCTCACATAAATCAAATCTCAAATTATTTATGTTATAAAAAATTCCTATATGTACTATAGAATGATTTATGATTTCAAGATTAGTCATTATATACAAAGTTTGTAGTTTTTGGATGAAAATCCTACAATATTTCTCTATGAAAGAAATAGACTTATCGTTGCATCCAAATGGTGTCAATATACAAGGACTGATTCTAAACATTTTGGAAGATTTTTAGCAATTTAAGTGAGGTTGCAGATATAACCTCCATTATAATGCTTGTAGTGTAGAAAAAAACTAACCCTTTTTCACACTTCATTTGGGAATGAATAATTGATAATAAAATGGACTTAATGGAACCTTATTTAGGGTGTTGTAAGTTGCATTTTTTACACTTTCACACTAATCTAGGGCTTTATTAATTAATTGAGGTTAATTGAGGTTTTTTGGCCCCTTTAATTCAAATCCAAGCCTAATTAATTACATTTTCTAAGGGATAAAACCATACACTCTTAAATGAAATTTTACAACACTTAATTTTTCAGGGATTGTGTTCTAGGATAGTGACCTAGGACCCATTCACCACCTGGCGAATGGGTCCTCACTAGGTCCTAGGACCCCTTTTGGCATATTATTTCACATCCCCCAAAGTGTGTCCTAGTTAAGTATGTTATGACCCGTTTTCCCTATGGCGAATGGGTCCTCAATTAACTTAGGAACCCCCCCTGGGATATGTTTTTGGCGGTATTTTAATGATTTCAAATCCTATATCTGAAGTCAGCTTGTGTAATTTGAGTTTCGAGATTTAATCTTAAGTATAAATATAAGGCTATTTCACATAGTTTCACCTAATAATTTTTATGCAAGCATCATAAGAGAAAGCTTATGAGATGAAGATTTCAGCATTCAAGAAGCCATTCAAGGGAAAATTATTAGAGTTTATTGCAACAATCAAAGATCCAATTCATCATGCCAAAGTCATACATGTTGTTGAGCTAATGTGTTGATGTAGCATTGGTGATCAAGTTCAATTGTCCGAATCCATCATCTTATGTCAAGATCTACACTCATTGAGGCCACTTCATGCTAAGTTTCATATTTTTACTCCAAGGTTCAATTGAGGATTGGTGAGTGTAGAATTACATTGTTCATTCATCTTTCCTTTTATGCATTGTTTCAATTCAAGGTTTAATTACCAAAACAGGGTTTGACCAAGGAAAACCCCTAAACCCCTATTCCCTAACAAAGTTTAGCATTTTTCTTCTCCTTTAAAATGTGATTGTAGGTTTTAGGTTGAAGATCAAGTGGAGAACAAAAATTGACAAAGCTGCAAAGTTTCAAAGGTTGTCATTTTCATTACAAGATCTCGAAAACTAAGCTACAAAATTTATTTCTAACTTTCGAGAGTTGAAAATCAAGGATCATGGAGTGCAAAGATTGAAGTACAGAACCTAGAAATTGATTTTCTACAACCCTCGTAGGACCCATTCGCCACTAGGAGAATGAGTCCTCACTGAGGCTTGCAAAAGCACTATTTGCTACAGGTACACAACATTTGACCCTCTTAAAACCTAAATTTTGATTTCTATATCGGCTAGGTTTGATTTTCAATATTCATTTACACATATAACACATTTTTTGAATGAAACTAGAAAGATAGGTGCATTGTTATCAATTCATTTTGATTCAATCCTATTTTTCTATGTTTCAACACCATTCAAAAATTTATAGTGTACATGTGCATGCATACTATTTGATTAGATTTTTAGATTTTGCAAGAACAATACCTATACATGCATAAGGTATCGCAATCTAATTAATATTTAATTTTGTTTATTCATTTAAGGTTTTTATAAGAGTGTAAACAAAAGGTGGGGAAACAAATGTATAGTGCATAGGGTGTTAGGATACCCATAACCAACACTTTAGACCAATAGACGCTCAAGTTTAGTGTTTTAATAATGTGTCGAGATTGAATTGAATAGCCATAAGTATTAAGGTGCTTGTGGGGCACACAGTACCTATCCTCTATAAATGATTGGTATGGTAAGGTATAATTCATCCCGAGTTTCCACTCTGAAAAACACTAGTGGTATTTTTACACTAGTAATAGAGGTTTAAAAACCTATGAATTTTCTAAACCCAACTACCAACCATTATTGATGACCTGCAATAGCCAAATAATACTTAGCACCACTATGTATCAATAGGTTGTCTTTCCCCCTCCATAGATAGATTCCAAATATCCTTAATGATGTTACACCTTTAGTTTGAATTTTAGAAAAATGACAAGTAGATTTAGATCACTTCTCAAAATTAATAATCATGTGAGAATTGATCATTCAAAATATGATTGATTTTAATTTGAAAATATATAACTTATTGATACTTTGATTATGAATTGATAATTTTTTTTGTAAATATAATATTTAAAAAGTAAAATATTTCAAAGTATACTAAGATTGATAAAGGTGTAAAGATTGGAAAACTCATTTTTTTAAATTGTTAATTATAAGATTTTTAATATTTTTTAAAAAAGATACTTTATAATCTTGATTATTTGAAAAAAAAAAAAATGTAAATAAAATTGGTGATGACTATCACATTCCAAAAATTCTTCATAAGAAAACTTCATTACTTATATTAATCAAACTCTCAAATTATATTTAGAATTAGTTGACCATTTTATTCTATATAATCATTTCAACATGTAGATCTATCACCCTAATCTATCCATTGGAATTTTCATAGATAACAATTTTTGTTAGAGAAAGCTTTTTTTTTTCTATTCTTACTTATAATAGTATTATGTAACATTGTCTAACTAATTGTTTCCTTCATTATAACATCTTTAAATGCATCCTAAGAATAATCCATGTTTTCAATTCAGAGAAAGTCAATGATGATTGTTCAAACTCAATAATATTGTAATAAAAATTAAATATTTTCTTATTCTTAATGCTTTATAATCCCAATTTCTTGAACCATTTATATTTTACTTTTCATTTCTTATTTATAGCTACAAAGAAACAACCTACAAAGTACTATGTACTTGATTTTAGGATGATGCCAAGTTCTAGAGTAATTTCGCTTAGTTTAAACTTTAAATGCTCATATGTTGAGTATTAGTTCAATAGTTCTCTCCACTATTTTTGATAAGGAGAAGAAATAGGCTTTGAATAGACTTGAAACCATATACAATAGGTTTTGTATGGACCCGAAACCATCAGGTTTTGAAGGGACCCAAAACCCAAACAAGGATAGTCAAGCTACCTAAAGAGAAGTCAATAAACCCCCGCAGCAAAATAAAGACAAACTAGTAGCCAAAACCAGCTGCCCAACATAGAAACCAGATCTTACATGGATCTAGAACACATTGGTTTTGACGGGACCAACAACCCAAAACAACCAGGTTTTGGCAGGGACCTTAAACCCAAGAGAGAAGCCAGTAACAATGAGGCCATAGCATGCCAGTCACTCAAGTAGATTGGTCTCTCCATACCATTGGCAGAGACAACTAAGTCGTAGCTTTACATAAGCAGAGCCCCAAAATTAGATAGAACCTTGCCCAAAAAGAGACCCTCTCCCCTTCTATAGGAGAGGTCGTCACAGGAACACGAAGCTCTAAATTTTTTCCATAAAATCCAATTACACTCTCCACCTCTATAGGAGGAAAAACTAAGCTCAACCCACCCACCACAATCACAACACTCCTATAGACCAACATTCCACCTTAATAGAAATGGGAACCCCCTCCACGGGAAAAGAAGGAAGAGACCTTCAACTACAAAAGACACCTCAACGCGAGAGGGAGAGGACTCTAGCTCCAAAGGAGAGGTCTTCACCTCAAAATAAGACCTAGTATTCAGAGAGAAGGAAGGGACTGTAGTGAGAAGGAGAACCAAAGAAAGCGACAACATCAGTAATAGTCGGGTCTTCAAAACAATATCTAAAAATCACCCAGCCCTCAAAACCTTTCAGCAAAGACCAAAGTAGATCTAGCACCAACTCCATACTCACAGCATGGTCCAGCCAAAGCATCAGCCCCCAACCACCAACAAAGAACAACAAGGCACATGGGGGGAAAAACATGAACAAAGTATTAAGAAATACACCTGATCTCATCATGTAAAAATCCTGGTAACACCAGTGCAGGTCCTCACAAAACCCAACAGAGTACAAGGAAGATAACATAAAAATTTGATGTGGCATAACAACTCCACCAAATGGGTCAGCATCCCAAAACATTTTCCAAACCAGGAAAATAGGCAATGAAATCCACCTGCCCTTTGGAAACCACAACCGTGTTGGCCAAACCCCTAAAGGAGAGCCACCAATCAGAGAAAGCACATAAGCAAAGAACACCCCAAAAAAAAAGAGAAAAAGAAAGAGACAACAAATAAAGCCCCCAAGCCATCCTATACACCTAGCAGAACCAAAAATAAGCCCCTTCTTCAACCCAGAAACTCCAAGGAAGCCCAAGCAAACTCACACTCCAATCCAAAAGGAAGTCGGAGCCACGTTGGCAAGCCACTGCACAGTGAATGCACGGAAGCAACAAACATCCCAGAAGAAGTGAGAAGAAGAAAGGGCCAACAAATAAAGCCCCCAGGCCATCCTACTACACCGAACAGAACCAGAAATAAGCCCTACTTCAACCCAAAAACTTCAAGGAAGCCCAGGCAACCCCACTATCCTTGCAAGGAACATCAAAGCAAAAGGGGCAACCACTCAGCACCAGAAAACACAAAGGGCAACATACTTTCCCTCCAACATCCAACAAAATCCACAATAGCCCCAGCAGCTGCGAAACCCCAACCCCGGGTATCAACAGAGTTGTCTCCATAGCTGACCCAAGCAGGAGACATAATAAAGAAAAGGGGAGGTTCAGAAGAAACAAAATCCTCTCAATTGTCGTCCTCCAAGTAGATCTCAACCCCACCCCCTATAGGGGCTCTCAAATCCTCATAGACCCTCAGAACAGATGCACAGACAAGACCGAAGCCCTCATCCATACATAGCCCGCACGAGAAGACGTCGAGGAACTCCAAGCAGCGCCCATCCCCGAAAAGAGCATGGATCTCGGGCACCACCGCGTTAGTGAGCACCCCAAGCCCGTCCAGGAGAACAAACACAAACCCAGACAGACCAGACTAGCCATCTGCCTCGCCATCGTCATCCACTTCCTCGACACACTTAGTAGATTTTAAATATCTGTTCCCGCTCGACCCTCTTCTCCCTCTCGACGCAACCATTTGAGTTATAACAACTATAGTTCTCTCCACTGTTGATGAGTACAAAAATGATATTTTTTTGGTCACCACTACTGCAGAGGATCATGATTATGATAGTAGCGCTAACTTTGGTGTCGGATATTCATTCTTATCTCTATCCTATCTATATTTATACTCACACATTCTTATTAACTTCTTTTTATCAAATTTCTATACACTCATTCATGATCCCTAGATCCTTTATCATTTATTTCAGGTTAGTTTTATAGCATTGGAGATCAATCTTTCTTGTCTATCAACTATTTTTTTTTATTATTGGTTGTGATTTGTATGTGTTGAATAATTATGACAATTATGTCCAGGACGTTAGAATTGAAATCCCATCCCCATCACTCCTGGTTCTATACCCATAATGGGTCGGGGAGCTCCTAACATTTGTATTTCCCGCAGGTTTACAGTCGTGGATATGAATTCCATGAATGATGATGTTGTTCACGTTCTGTATTGTAATGCAAGCTCCGTTTGCTATGTGAACGTTGGCTCCTCTGCCGTCAATTGTCTTATAGCTGTTCATGATAAGTTCCTCCTTGAGCTGTATAACCATATCTCTTTGGAAAATAATCCAGAGAGGCTCGGTTTGAATAACAGCGTGGCGCAGAGTGCCGGGCCGGGGATTGACGGGGTCATAGTCATTGGGATCTGTAACCACATAAAATCTGCCCTGCTTACCTCCAATGGCGTTTTTGCCAAATCCGATGGCACAGTCAGCCAGCCTCTTTCTGTTGTTAGCCCAGTCGGGATCGCAACGCCAACAATCGTCGATGGGTTTCCCCGTTCCGCACGAGCTCGGCTTTCTTCTGGAACTATTCAAACTCCTGCACAGTAGCTCTCGAAATTTCTAAATAATCTCTAGTGTCTATCCCAGCAACGACAAATATTAACTGACTTACAATATCTTTTCTGCAGTACACTCTATCTATCTCAACAACGACAAGTATTAACTATCCAATGGCATGATGGTACGGGAATAGAAAATACAGCGCCGAGCAAAACAGCATAAGAATAACTAGACGCATGTTCAATAAACTTTTGCAATTTGGCATTTCATATTAATGTACTGAATGGGGTAAGGCATTAAATTTCATTTCCCTACTGTATGATTCTACCTTCCTACCATTTGAACTACAAGTTCCGGCTTCTCAACATGATATTTAACGCCATTTTCAGCCTTCGAAGTTCTAACTGATATCGCCATTACTGAGTTGAAGGAAAAGAAAGCAAGTAAAAGAAGCAATGGCTGTAAGGCTTGGGCGGTAGCCATTTTCGATGAGAGTGGGCGTATATGACATACTATGGCTTTGGGCTCTCTTTATATAGAAAATCAGCCTCTGTAGCAAACGGGGAATGTTGACCCTAGCGGTTGAAAATATGGTTATATGCACGTTATCACGTTGCGATTATTACGGTCTTTGTAGTGCACATGAACTTAGGCATGGAGGATTATACTACATCGGTTGACCTTACCTATGTGATAGAGCATTCCTTATATGTTAACTCCAACGTTTTCCTCAATTAACATATTTCTCCAAATCTCAGAGATGTCTTGAGTGGACGCGGCATCTTTGTTCTTTTATCCCACCTATTGATATCTTATATCCAAGCGTCAAAAGTTCCAACAAAAGCTTGAAAATGGCGCAGAGTGTCTATCCAAAACGAAAGAAAATCAGTTTTGTCTCCGTAACCGAAGGGATTTCAGTCCACTGAGTAACACTTCTTTCGGCCAATTTCGGTTTCACACTATAACTTGAGAATACATTGACAAAATAACTATATTTGCCGTTGGTTATAAGTGACTTTCCGCTTCCGTACTCTGCACGAGCATCGGCGACAAAACTCCGAACATTATTTCGCATGTGGTTCCTAAATTTCTCACCAAATACGCAATAGCAGACCAAATTTAGGAGTCCTTTTTGGCCTTCGCATGCTTCCCGCGCTTTTCCTTTTCTTTCCTTTTTTAACATCCCAGGACAAAATACATTCACTAAGAAATAGTAACATTATCTATACTTAATAAATTGTAATCACAATTAAAAAATATTATGTAAGATGTCATCTTGCATCTAATGGAAGGGCTGTCTCTAACATTGAGTTGTATGTCACTAGATGGCAAAGCCAGAAGCTTTGCAAAAAAATGTCTCCACACTTAAGGGACTATTTGATATTTTTCTCCTCTTCTAATATTGTGAGGAAGGAATCATCTACAAAGTGGCCATTTAAAATTTGAGTTGAGGAATTAGGTCTAGAGCTTTGCAAAAAATACTTTATCATTTTAAAATAATAGAAACAAATGATTCTATTGGAACCCCCTTTTGTATTAATTCAATTGAGTTTGAAGGGCTTACTTCTATTGAATTGTATAGTATACACACACACACACACACACACACACACACACACACAAATTAATAGTGGGAAGGCTTTGTAAGAAGTATAAATGGAAAACTATCTGCTAATCATTTTCATCTAATAAGGTAGCATTTATAAAAGATTTGAATTGTGTAGATATTACTTGTAAAAAGTAGTTGTGAATAATAGAAGGTTTTCTAATACTCATACCTTTTTATATTTTAAGATCGAGTAGTTAATTGTATGAGGAATAAACAATGCTTTATCTAAAATAAAAAGCTTATAAATAGAATCCACCAATGCCCAAATAGATAAATGTGATAGATCTATATGTTATCTTCTAAAGTAGATATCTCACTTTCCATGTCGTATAAAATAATATTAAAGTTGAATATGAGGTCCGTATTTCATAGAACATATACATAATATGTTCATTTACCTCTTGAATATCATCCATAATTTCAAAATTTTCTACCATCTCTTATTCTTAGAACACATTTTACATTAAAAGAACAATAGTTTATAAAAGAGCCTCTTATATGTATTTGGATTGAAACTATATTAGCTATTTGATGATTTTTCACTTTAGATCTCAAGATATGCAAAATATGTGTTCTAAATTTAGTATTAACCTAGTGAATTCAGCTCAGTACCACCCTTAAAGAAATGGATAATTTGAATAAAGCAACAAGAGCTTGATGAAGTTCGTAGGGATAAAATTGCATAAGAATAAAAGGAGAGATGGGATGACAAGCTGAAATATGATCTTTGCTCATATAAAATAACCCTCAACCAAACCATAGGTAGAATCTCATTTGATTTGGTATGTATACTTATTGAGGCTAAAATTCACATCAATATGGAATTTATTGTATACCAAATTTTGTAAGACATATAAGAAGATGCGTGTGATATAATATCTTATAGAATTATGGAATTAAATGAGTTAGATGAACACCGAGGTATTGCACATGATATATTTTTGTTAAAAAATGAATAATGAACTAATTTTTTATAAGAATCTACATCACCATAAAGATTCTAGGTTGATGATATGGTCCACTTATGGAATTAGGTAGAGCTTTATGAAAAATACTAAATCATTTTTAAATAATATAAACATATAATTCTATTGGAACCCTTTTCTGTATTAATTCAATTGAGTTTGAAGGGCTTACTTCTATTGAATTGTATAGTATATGCACACACAAATTAATAATGGGGAGGATTTGTAAGAAGTATAAATGGAGAACTATCTACTAATCCTTTTCATCTAATAATGTAACATTTATAAAAGTTTTTTAATTATGTAGATATTACATATAAAAAGCGGTTGTGAATAATAGAAGGCTTTCTAATACTCATATTTTTTATATTTTAAGATCAAGTAGTTAATTGTATGAGGAATAAACATTGCTTTGTCTAAAATAAAAACCTTATAAATAACATCCGCCAATGCCCAAATAGATAAATGTGATAAGATCTATATGTTATTTTCTAAAGTAGATATCTCACTTTCCATGTTATATAAAACAATATTAAAGTTGAATATGAGGTCCTTATTTCATAAAACGTATACATAATATGTTAATTTACCTATTGAATATCATCCATTCTTTCAAAAAATTCTACCACCTCTTATTATTAGAACCCCTTTTATGTTTAATAAATAATAAACTATATAAAATCCTCTTCTATTATTTGGATTGAAAATATATTAAATATTTGATGATTTCTTACTTTAGATCTCAAGATATGCTAAATATGTGTTCTAAATTTAGTATTAACCTAATGAGTTCATCTCAATACCACCCTTAATGAAATGTACAATCTGAATCAAGTAACAAGAGCTTGATGAAGATCATAGGGAGAAAGTTGGATAAGAGTAAAAGGAAATGGGATGACGAGCTGAAATATGATCTTTGGGTGGATAGAATAACCCTCAACCGAACCATAGGTAGAAGATCATTTGATTTGGTATGCATTATTGAGGCTAAATTTTTTGCCAATATGGAATTTATATTGTATATACCAACTATCGTAAGGCATATAAGAATATGTGTGCGATATAATCTCTTAGAAAATTATGGAATTAAATGAGTTGGATGAACATCGAGTTATTGCACATGATATAATTTTGTTACAAAAATAAATAATGAAGTACTTTTTTATAACAATCTACATCACCATAAAGTATCTAGGTTAATGATATGGTCCTCTTATGGAATGTAAAGTCTAAAGATGAGGGAAAGAATGGAAAATTCGATCCATTGTGGCTTAGCATTTATGAAGTGGCTAAGAGATATGAGATGAATGGATGTCATCTCATGAATTTAGATGGGAAATTCATGGAGTTGTGCATGCTTGATCAAGATCTGAAACACTATTTCTCATGAATGGTGAGTACTAGTTATATCTTTTGTATTTTATTTGGCATTTCCCTAGGCAGTTACGATCTTTGTTGGTCTCTGTGATGTGTAATATCCTAACCTTGTCTTGTGTGGAGTTTTATTGTATCTCTTTTATGGTTTTCTATTGATTTTTTCTTAGATCATCATCGTGCCCATAGGAGGCACATGTCTCCAACTAGAGCCACTATTAGGTTTCTCTCAAAATTTTAGAAAATTTCATTCACTAACCCGTGTTTTACATTTATTCACCCTCAAAGGTTAAATTAAAAAATATCATCATTTATCAAAACCCTAAATTCTTATATCTATGTTATTATTTTATTTTATTTCTCTTCCACTAGTGAGCTTGGTCTAGAAAACATCCTTTGTCCAAACGCAATTTTCAAGTGTTTGTTGGCATCTTTTTGAAGTCCGCAACTTGTCATCAACTTCAAAGTGGAACTAAGAGTTCATTTTTTATATATTAAAATAAGGGTTGTGGTACAAGAAAAAATTAAGAGTGAATGATTATTAAAATGAAATTTGTACATAATGAAGTAAGGGTCATAAAACTGTAATGATTACTATGTTAAACAAAGATATGTCAAAGTGAAAATAATTAGAGTTATAGTTTTGTTCAATATGCATCAAGTGTCATGAAGAAGACTAGGTGTAATAGAGTCATATTATGTATATTAATTCAAGATTAGTAGATTCATATAAATTGATTATTTCTAGTCCTATGTTATATCAACTCGATTATTTGAATGCTTTAATAATATAGGCAATCGTTTTATGCTTTTGGTTTCGATGGCTTGATCAACTCCAAATGTGTACTTAGTCAAACTAAACTTTCAGTTGTTTGTTATGAACAACTGTCAGTAATTGCATGGTTAATGTTTGAATATGTATGGAATGCAATGTATGTTTAATTTTAAATTATGAATATTAGTATTGTGTATATGTTATGGTGAACTTACTCTTTGCATCCAAGAAACTAGAGCAAGTAGATTGTAGCCTGCAGCCACGGGATTTTTAGAAAGCAATATAGGGGAACTTCCAGAATGAGAAGAATGGAATAGTTGTAGAATTGGAGGTCTCTATTTATCAGGATGGTTGTTCAGTCACCATGTCAATTAATAATACTACTCGAGGAGAAAAGATCTTCTACGATTGAGAATCCCATGTGACTGATTACATAGTCAATGTTTT